>CABFPE010000038.1:1981671-1991806 GCA_900660155.1 Hofstenia miamia | reverse complement strand
TATATATATATATATAATTAATACATCATTAAGATGCTGAATGCAAAACAATTTAATATCAAAAGAATTTTAAGAAACAACTAGACCAACAGGAAGTGCACCAGCAAGATCTTACGGCTTTCAAAAATACACAAAAACAAAGAAGAGCCATCTATGCGACCAGTTCTAATTTACATCAATGAAAACATCTACAATCTATACAAAGGACTAGACATTGTTCCACAAAATTATCATTTGAAAAATATTAAAGATTACTGAACAAAAAAAGGAATCAACAACAATTGTGATAAACTAATTATGTCAAGCATTGATGCAAATTCATTATTTACCAACCTTCCTGTTCAAGAAACCATTGAAGAAATAATGAAAATCATACCAATGGAGCAAATCACAATTACTACAGCTACTCCTGAATCTTGCCTAAAATTGGCATGTATGAATACCCTATTTAATAATGACGTATATCAACAGATTAATGGTATGCCAATGTGCCAAAATTTAGTATCCAAAATGCAAGCATTTTGTTTGGACATTATTGAATCTAAATTTCAAAGACTAAAACAAACTTCAAACTATTATTCTACCATAGATATGTTGATGATATCTTTTGCATATTCAAACACATTAATGACTTCGATGAATTCCAAAAGTTCATGAACAACCACTTAAACAAATCCAATTTACATATTAAACTGAAGAAAAAATTAATTTCTTGATTCACAACAACTAGGAGCAAAAGACAAATCAAAATAGTTCATTAAATTGACAAATTATATGATTATATATACCCTATGCTTCATATTGCCCTAAAATATATAAAATCAAACAATAATTTGCCAATATCTACAACATCATCTAAATACAGCCATCTTATTGAAGCAACTGGCAAAATTTTTTCAATACCTTCAAACAATAGATAACCTCAACAACACTTAAGCAAATACTTAGACAAATTCTTCAAAGACAATACAAAACAACAAAATAAAATAACTGAAAGAAAATTTATTGAAGTTTACCATAGATTAAAGAAAAAAGAAAATGCCTAAAACAACAAATTCAAAATATCAACGGAATATTACGCAATTAGGAGAAAGCTAGATTGTGGGTGAAGGCTATACCTCAGGTATGATTCAAAGACCTTATATCATTAGATTAGATATATCACTGCCCTAGTATGCATACGTCCTAAATGAAAAAAATTAAAAATTGAGTTATTCATACATTAGGCAATTTCTAAAAGTAATCTTTACAACAATGTTTGTTTGGTTCTGATAGCAGGGTTTTTTTAGGAATTAACAGTCTGCGAGCACCTAACTGCATCCAAGCGTATTTTTTATAAAGTGCAAATATCCTAACTAAGTAAAAAATCACAAGAAACATTTTTTCAAGTATTATCCAATCAGCAATTAAAGAATAAATGATTGAAATTATTTATGTATCTTTAAACTCACAACATTTTGTCCTGACTTACTGTTAATGTCTTGATGATATGATAGTGACGCAAATTCGAGAAAGCAACCTCTACATCACCTACACTCCGCATCATTTTGAAATGATGCAGTAATAACTGCATTAAGCTAAGTTGATGTTTATGCACGCACAAATGATTTAAGACAAGAGCCTTTATCTTAATTAAACCAAACTACTTTCTTGACCTTCAGTTAAACAAACATCGTATAGTAGTTCAAATCTGCTAAATGAATATTGGCGACTATCAACAGCTAAACATAAATACTAAAAATATGAAAAAACTAAAATTCTTATATTTTTGGCATTTCGACATCATAGATTTGCAATGAACAATGTATTTCTATTTTCCATTCGAAGAATAGTAAATAAGTTGACAAGTCTGGTAAGGTTCTGCTATATACACTCTTAATGTACTCGGCAATTCGAAACAAATATATTTCCATTCTGCCATGCAATGTTACGTAAAATACAAATATCTTTACATTACTATAAAATTGGATTCTTTGTAGTGAAACATTGGTGAAATTTCATTTTTTGCCAACACTTTCGAACACCTAAAAAAAGTTTCCTTCATGCAAGAACAATTCGAGCATTTTGAAATGCAGGGGATTTTTACACTAACAGCTAATTGTAATATACTTTTAACATTTGCAATAACCTTCATATGTACAAATATTCTTAGGAATATTTAGAACTGCAATGATGGAGCCCCAACACTAATTGGAATCAAATATAAAAAATTTCAGTTTACAATAATCACAATTTAATGAGGCTACAACCATGATTATTTCAGATGCAGTTTTTAGGTTTCTGCCAAGACATGAGCATCAAAGTGAAAATGTGGACTCAAACACTATGAGATAGAAGAATGGGAGATGGAATGGAAATTGTGTAAGATAAAATTTGCTGAGATCGGCAGAAGTTTTCTTGTAACGTGTAAATTTGCCAATTTATGCAGTTGGCATGAAATATGAGTTGCTCGATGTGGAAGACTTCCATTTTTATCAAAGTTCACAATATATCGAGGCACACAAGCTTTTTCTACGAAATTCTGTTAAAAGTATCAATTTTTAATATCCGCTCATATTTTTTTTTATTTGTGAATTTATCTATCTGAGAATTACAGAAGTTTTCTTGAACTATTCAAAGGTATAGAACTAAAATTTAATAATAATTGGAAATAATCTCACAAATTTGAGAATATTTTTAGAAAACAATATATTAGTTTTACAATTTAAGTTCGCCGAAATATATAGGAATGTTTATAACAAAATTGATAATGGCATCGCAAATCCAAAAGAGCAACCACTTTACATGATATGACAAGCGGCTGCACGCTGTAGCTCAACAAATACAAACTCGAAAGGGGTTCAATCGTGCAAAAAATGACAACATAACAAGCCTATTGTAGGAATTGGAGGAAGATATTATCCTTAGAAAATGTGAATAATCAAAATGGCAACTGCATATATATAAATATTTATTTATTGAATTACGTCATGACATTCTTCTTTTAAATTTTACATAAAAAGATCAGATAAGCTGTATAGAACGCGGCTGTTATTGTTACATCAAGTATGGAATTTAATTACCAAATTGCCATTAATATTTTTCTTCATTAGCCCAACAGAAAGGATAGCTGTCCCCACTTCCCCCCTCCGCATCGAAGTCCCTCCTGCTCTCACCATTTATATCCCATTCTCAAAAACTCTATGCTTTTTGTGATATGAATATTTAAATAAAAATAAATTTTGGTGGTTTTCATACGATAAAATCCTTTTTTTCAAAATTTTCTGCTGCCCATGAATTAAAAGTGTTTTAAAAAAACTACCTGTAATGTACATAAATTAATATATACCTCAATGTTTTTCTGGAGAATCTCATAAATCATTGAATATTTTGAAAGATAGGATTTGATTTTGCATAAATTGCAAAGTATACTTTTGAAATAATTTTTAAAATAATTGAACCGTGACTCATTCAAAACTTTCTAGGTCCTGGCCTAAGAAATCACGAAATCACAAAGTAGGTCTAGCTATTGAAAGTCTATTAAATTAATATAAAAAGATTCTGCAAGAATACACGTTATCGGTAGATTTATAGCTTTCTAGACATGAAACTTAAGATTTATAGCTTTCTAGACATGAAACTTAAAATACACTGCATTCTAATTTTTTGAGCAATTTTTACTCTAATAGAGCAAAAATTTTTGTAAGGCTGAAAAATGATGAAATGATATGTAAAGAAACTCGAAATTATCATATTGGATTTTCTAACTGATCTTCACCGGCTTTAACTTCCTGGTATAATTGGATACCTCACACATAAATTTGCCAGCAAGTTTTTGCAATTAGAAAAAAGCTAAGCTTCAAGGTAGGACTGATTTTTCTGTTGCTCTTATTACTATAATTTTCCATTACCAGATAATTGGTCTCATTTTCAGCAAATTTTGTGATTAATCACCAACACTTGAGTCTCTGCTTGGCTTAGGGTCAAAGTTTTGATACTAGCATCTGTCTAGAGCTTTATAACGCATTAGTGCTCTATCCGGAAGCAGAAAAATACTTAAAATGTTATTGAGGTTTCTAGGCAAAATCAGTCAGCTCAATCAGGCTATTAAGCTCATGGAAGGTATAGCAAAGTCAGCATCGATGCACTAATACACTTTGAATAAATAGTACAGTTTCTGGAATTTCAAAACATTACATTTAAAAATTGGCATTTATATTTTTTATAATACGTTTGCATAGAATTACAATAAAATTCTAAAATAGAAAGGATATGTTTCTCCGTTATTCTTTAAGCAAGTTTACTAAAAACATATTTTAGGAATAACTCTAATATATATATATATATACACATTTCTAAAAACTTAGACAACATTAAGAGGTCGCTCAAAAATAGACTTTTTTAGTAAAGCTGTAGAATTTCAAATGCATTTCTATCAAAAACAAACCTCTCTCTTCTCCAATACATATATGATCACGCATGTCTTTAAGCAGAACTTTGAAGGGTTACAGTTCCTACTGAGATAATTATAGATATTTTAGTCAAAAAAGTAAAAAATTAAACATGAAGCAGAGTTTACCTTCTACTAAATTTGAGATTAAACTTTCAGATTTAGATGCAAGTAATAAACCCTATCGATGTAATTCCCCATTAATACTACTTATATTTTCATATGAGGCAATTTGCGGCATAAACTACACAAAAATTTCCAACGAGATGTAATTTCATAACTCTTTTATTCTTAAGAAAATGAATACTAAGCGTTTGTAATAAAACTTTGTTAATTTGGATCAAATTCGTGCAGTTAAAAATTTAATCAGAAGTTTCTTAGTTATTAAAGCATTACTATTAAATTTCTAAAATTTGTTCACGTTAATAATTGAAACTATCACAAACCATTCACTAACATATACAGTAACAACTCATTTATCATTCATAAACGATTGTGTTTTAAGAAATCTGGATAATCAAGCATGGCGTAGATTGTCAATGAAATTCACAAATAGGCCTACCGTTGGCCTAAGCTATTAAAGAAACTTTTCATCATTGTATAGCAGCTCTTAGTATACACTGATTAATCTACAATTAAATTGCATGGTTGTCGATTCTAGCTTAGGGCAATTAAAATTGTTTACTAATAGATTATATTTTTTGAGTGACCTCTAAATAATTATATTTTAACCTAAGAATTGACAAGGCATCTTTTCACACTAAAAAGAAAAGGGATGTCTATATATATATATATATAAATTTACTTAAGAAATTTCAAATGAAAAATAGTAGAACTTAAATTTTTTCAAGGATATTTGTCCAGAAGTTGTTGGAAATATTATCATTATACACACAGTTCCAATACTGAGGCTGTATAAAGAAATTCAATATGTATATAAAAAAGAAAGAGACTTAATAATGGTTGAAAAGGTTAGCCAAAGAAACTCAGAGTAATTTTCTTCAACGCCTTAAAGAGAAGGAGAGAGCAAATTTAAAGGTTGAGAAAGCCTTTTAAATATTATTGCATTTGCGGCAATTAAACTGCAATGCTGTTGAAAATATTTGACATTTACAAAAATGCATTCTTGCATTTTTGAATTTAGTTAAGAAATATTTCAGTTATCAAAGATAATCTAAATTCGAAATTTTCAATATCAACATGCTCAATTTGGAATATTGCATATGACAAATAATAAATAAAATATATGTATTTCTGAATAACTTTTATTTGGAATATTCAATATCTGAAGTTGGTGATCTGAAAAAATATAATTCAATCCAATCCGAGCCGAGTCTAAGCATGGTTTATCTGATAAATGCTTAGGTGCTAGAAATGTAGAATTTTGTTCAAGTCAATTTCCAAATTCAAATACAATAATACAAATACAAAAAGTATAAACTTTGAGATCTGAAAAAAATTGAACCTTTATTGATCTTAGGAATATATTGCATTAAAGCAACTCTGGAAAAAATGTCTTATAACAAAATTAAAAATTACATACATGTATGCGATGAAAATCCGATAAAAACCAAGGTAAGAGATACTCGTCTAACAGCTGATGTAGCAAATCCAGACATAACTTAGCAAACTTAGCAAAGACTTCCAGCAATAGAAAACTTCGAACCTCTATTTAGTTATGATACTCAGTATCGCGGTAAATGTATTTTTGAATTTAGGTAAAAATCTTTTAACCTCAGCCATTGTAAGTAGAAACGTTGTCAACAACTGTAATAGTCCCGATATTTTGCAAAACAAGAACTGCAGTCGTCCAGTGCTCCGAATGCTGACTTAAATCGTTCCTCTTTCCCACTTTTGACACCACAGAAATGTGGCTTTGCCAACAAAATTGGAATCGGACAATAGGTGGGCATAGGCAGTTATTGATTTCTCCAATTTTTCACATTTGAAATAAACCATTCCAGAGCGACGAAACCTATAGAAAGATGGCTGCATTCAGTGTCTCGGCTGATTTCCTTTAGCAATCAGCAGAAGAGCCTGCACATTGTATTTCAATAAATACCGAAGAATCAACAAAGCGGTATGACGCTTAACAAATCGAGTTGCTCACGACGATTTCATTAGAGTTTCTTGAAATTCGAGTATCATCCTCTTCATCAATGTCAATCTTCAGAAAATCATTACGTCGTGCTCTTAACTTAAGTGTCATTTTAGTTTGCTTCACAACATATTCGAGAAATCTAAAGGAGTGCACCAGATAAAGACTGAAGCAGTGCGCATCACAATGAAAATAATGTGTGCATACTTGCCGTTTGGAAGGAATCTTGCTGCTATCCTAGTGCGGTTGCTTGGTAGTGATGCACCTCAATCATATTCTTGTGAACTTTGTCGAATTGAGATTGGATACTAATGATCATACCCTCTTCTTGAAAACAGTCTTCTGAAAGGATTCTGCAGCCAGAGTAGCATTTATTTGGTACTTCTTTTGTTGGTTTCTTTCCTTGCAAACAAGTTCATCAAGACAATTTAGAGGCTTTGAAAATGACATGCCTGAGAGATGTGCGGGGTACATCAACTTGCAAACAATTTCACAAGGAGATTCAAACAGCACGCATGGAAATCACCAAGAATTAATCTGCCACCACCCAGCCATTGAGAATTTACGCTTTATATTTGTAATAAGGGTATTAACTAGAATTGCATCATAATGTTTGAGGTTATTCAGGGCCAATTTTATATCACCTATGCATTTTTTAATTCAGTCAAATGCCAATTATGCAACTGGCCACGTTATGTCCATTAAATAAAATCTGCGCCAATTTTTTNATGCATCTCAATCATATTCTTGTGAACTTTGTCGAATTGAGATTGGATACTAATGATCATACCCTCTTCTTGAAAACAGTCTTCTGAAAGGATTCGGAAGTCAGAGTAGCATTTATATGGTACTTCTTTTGTTGGTTTCTTTCCTTGCAAACAAGTTCATCAAGACAATTTAGAGGCTTTGAAAATGACATGCCTGAGAGATGTGCGAGGTACATCAACTTGCAAACAATTTCACAAGAAGATTCAAACAGCACGTACGGAACACAGAATCATCAAGAATTAATCTGCCACCACCCAGCCATTGAGAATTTAGGCTTTATATTTGTAATAAGGGTATTAATTAGAATTGCATCAAAATGTTTGAGGTTATTCAGGGCCAATTTTGTATCACCTATGCATTTTTGAATTCAGTCAAATGCCAATTATGCAACTGGCCACGTTATGTCGATTAAATAAAATCTGCGCTGAGTTTTTCTAGATTTGCTATTCATAAGGTTGACAAAAACCAAAATTGGATTTGGGCAGAATGTCCTTTCAGTTTTAGAGGCGAAGTTTCCTTTGAAAAATTTCATGTTACTCTTTGACCTTTAATAACCCTGTATTTCTCCTGCCATATTTTCCGCACGTTTAGCTAGGGGGGATTTAAAAGCCTTAAAAAAGTCAGATGTTTCATTGAAAGATATTTAATGGCACAGGAATGATTTTTGTCACAACTGCTTATTCTAAAAGGAACAACATTACCCATAGGTATTTTCTTATATGTTTGGAGAAAATATTTAGAAAATGTTGGACAAAGCGATTGTCTCTTTATGGATACATAGACAGCTTAGCAGGGTTGCTATTGATATTAATATCAATTGAAAAATCAATTGATATTGAACTGAGATTCACACTATTAAATGTAAAAACCATTCTACATTTTGCTATTACATTTCTCTTCAAGTCTTATTCCTATTGTTATTTAGCCAAGATTTTAAACTGTTAAAAGATATTATATCTTTATCTATGTTATTAGATATAAACTAAACTACTTTTGGTTTATTTCCATTTAAAAAAGAAAGCCAGCGATTTCGACAAGAGATTTATGGCAACAGAGCAGAGCTGATAGGTGTTCTAGCAGAGTATTTTAAGTGCTTCAGGATCTTGTTTTACAAAAGTAAGTTCCTGATGATAATTCTTAAGTTGAATCCAACATTGTCGTAAAGGCAACTAAATGATTGTCAACATTTCCGGGGCGGAACAACAAACACAGACATTGCATAAGCCCTAAAATAAGATGAAGACAGAACGAGAAGATATGACTATATTCGTACAATAATGATTCCACAAATGTGTATCTGCATAGTAAATATTGTCGACGTACACAAATATTCACAATACAGCTGGGTGCAAGTCAACCAGAGACAAAAATAATTGATTTCAATTAATAATTGAGAATTTTCTGTATCTATTAATAAATTTCAACTGCTCTTAATTAATAGTAATAGTATTATTTCAATACATAAAAGTATGGCCTACAACACTTAACTACATGATGTTTACCTAATGATGAAACAAGGACATACATATAAATATGTGACAGCGTTTGTCGACTTTATTTACAATAGACAAATATATGTTACAAAAAATATTTATAAATATTAATAAACTAACTAATAAATTATTTGAATATATTTGAAATTCATTACGTTTTTTTCTTGAAATAATTACAAATTAACGTGTCTTCTATTAATTAATTGGCGCCAACTATTCAAAATCCGACTACTATTATTATTACGGTTTTCATACATTCCCAAGCAGTGCTATGTCATTTGTCAAACAATTTTTTTTCCAAAACTCTTATTCGTCATTTAGTATTGTTCTACAGTAATTTGACAAAAACCTAATGTGTAAATTAAATCCGTACCTGTGCAACAAATTTAGACTAACTAAATTAAATATTCTATTGATTTTTTAAATTCTGCTTTTTCAAAAACTCTATTGATTTGATCTGAATTAACACTCAAGCACAATATCAACTACAGCTCTAAAGATTAGGGTTAATCAAAAAATTTTTCTAAATATTTTTCTATGTTCTTAAGCAATGTTTTGAAGATATTATTCCTTCAACTGCTACAATACTTTTCGTTTGTGTACATTAGATAAATCATTCTTGTGAAAAAAAGACATTTACAGACACAGTACAATGTGTAAATTGCATATTAAGTACTGCACTCAAGAAACTCTTTTACTTTAAATTGCTTGCTGTCGTCTAGTAAAATGAGGTAAAAATAAGTGACAGAGTATTAAAAGTGTCAAATTGAGTAAAAAAAAAATTTTGAAGGAGAAAATATATTTGAGAATGTAATATACAAATAGTGTAATATCGCTACCCAGGTGAAACTAACACTTAATAACTCGATAATATGCTTAGATAATTAACAAGAGATCAGCATCAGCCCTCATGGGGTAAGTATTATCTGAAGTTCCTCTTCTTTCCTTTAATTGTGTATAATACACTGCCTTAGCAGACGTTTTAGTAACAATTATAACACAGTATTGTTTAGATACTCCATCGATAGAAGAGGGTTGAAATCTCTGGGCGCACTTGCCCGACGCCAAGTCATTGAGATCATAACAGGCTCGACAGAAACTATCCACCACTCCATCCTTGTACGTAGTTAAAGATCCCATCCATTGTGATTCCATCTCAGCTCAGTCTCACGAAATCATATTTGTTATGTGTGCCTTATTTAGTGAAATAAACTACGAACACAACTCGACTTAGTGCTCAAGCTCAATTCGTGTATTGTCAGTAGTTTGAATATACAGACACTAGCTGCTATTACATAAAAAACTCTAACTATCAAATATAGAGCAGCTTCCTACATATAATAATTT
>CABFPE010000038.1:1961851-1974520 GCA_900660155.1 Hofstenia miamia | reverse complement strand
ATCGAGTCAAAATTCTTAGACATGTTCGCTTGGTGATCTTGTCTATAGGGGGTGATGCACTATCAAACCTCGGATTATACCCTGTTTACACGTGACATAAGCCAGATCTGCCTCCAATTATCTCAAGACATATGTTGCGTGTAAACACCCAAAACATAAGACATGCAAACTTTCAAGTAGGGTAATTATAAAACAGATGTAGATCAAATAATTTTGATTTTATTGTATGTCTTCTGTCAGGCTGTCATCGTGTAAACACTAAATCATGAGACATATATGATTTTGACTGCAGTTATTATAATTATTATGGAAGCAAAATAGCAGTAATTTCGACCTATTAAATTAATAAAAAATTATTAATCATATATTTTTTAGTATTTTATCCGATTTTCAAAATTGAAAATAATATTTTTTCAATTACATATGCATGTCATTAATTTTCAAGTTGTTTTCAAGAGATGCAGCTGTGATCTCTCTAATTATATTTTTCTATAAATTAATATCCTCTTCAACCTTGTTTTTGTTAATCGAACCAATACACGCATATCGTCAGAATATTTTGCTATATCATATATCTTGTTATGTCTAACTTCTTATTAGATATGCTATTTGATAAATTTGTAAACATTAACCGCTTAACGGTCCACCTTGTAGAATTTTTACAACTCTTTTCATTTCTTGTTTATTCGAACTAGAGATGTCCATCATGAATTTAATATTGTGTATAGTATATGTAATGCATTGGATACAAGAGAGAGTCTATTGTTTCAAGATTATTTTTATATGCAGCGGTGGCAAATTTACTGTTAAATATAACTGTTAACAGCAAATTTACAAAACAGTTTTTTTCAAAATTTTCTTTATTGCAAAAAAAAATTTAAATTTGGTTTGTTAGATTTCAAAATACGGATTTTTTAATCCGTTACTCAGACCCTTTGAGAAATTGCCCATCCCTGGAAACAACGATATCTGGCCCTCAACTTATACGAGTATCTGCAATTTTAGGATTTGGAATAAAAAACACTTCAGATTTGAATTTTTGTGAATCCTCTTTGCATGCATTTCTTTGTTTACATATAACTGAAATATATACAATGTATTTTCAGAATTGCTATTGCTTTTGAATAATTTTAATGAATTACAATTTTGCATTTCATTTTTCTTAGTTTACCTAATAAAATTAAATTTGGCAAAAATAGACTCTCAAAATTCGGATTCGGATTCATAGATAAATTTGTTGATTAGCACGAGCCTAATCAATTACTATGAAAAGTTAAAATTATATTATTCTAAAAGTGGAGATACAATTTTAAAAAACTCAAAATTTCAAAATTACTAAACAAGTAATGTCAGTTGCTATTGGTTGCAAAAGTAAAGTTAAGTTCTTCACCAGTTTGCATGATGGGCAACAAATACCAATTGGGTACAATATGTATATCATCAGAACATTTAATGAGTACATCAATATAATATTCTTTATTTTCAAATAAAGAATTGCAATGTAACATATTTGAAAATAATATCAATTAATGAGCGTTGTAAACTAAAATGCATAGACTTAAATTAACTCACAGTGCACTTATAATAAGCCTAGAAACAGCTAAATATAGTATAAAACTGCTTTGTTGAATGAAGCCAATTTTCTTTACTGTTAACGGCACACATTATCCTGTTACAATTAACAGCATTTGCTGTTACAATTAACAGCATCTGCTGTTAATAGTAGACGCTGTTACCACCCCTGCTTATATGTAAATTGGAAGCTATCAAATGTATTAACCATTCATTCACTGTATATTCTTAATATATTTACCCAAGCTTGTCGCAATTAACTATTGACCTAAATAACTTAGAACATTTGTTACCTAAGTTGAAGGTTGGAATTTTTGGAATGGAGCGGCAATTGCTCCTTTCCAACTATCAGGATATACACATGTCTTAAAGCACTTACTAAAAAACTTTGCAGATAATTCACTAATTTCTTTTGAAAATTCGTTGTAGAACCAAGTAAAAATAATTGCGCATCCTTTTGATTTCAACTTACTAAAAAATATAGAAATTTTTTTGTTATTAAAAGTTTTATGCCTCTTTTTCAGGTATTTGTAAGTCGTAATCTTGGTAAATGTCATCATTAAATCAACAANCTAAAATTATATTATTCTAAAAGTGGAGATACAATTTTAAAAAACTCAAAATTTCAAAATTACTAAACAAGTAATGTCAGTTGCTATTGGTTGCAAAAGTAAAGTTAAGTTCTTCACCAGTTTGCATGATGGGCAACAAATACCAATTGGGTACAATATGTATATCATCAGAACATTTAATGAGTACATCAATATAATATTCTTTATTTTCAAATAAAGAATTGCAATGTAACATATTTGAAAATAATATCAATTAATGAGCGTTGTAAACTAAATAAATGCATAGACTTAAATTAACTCACAGTGCACTTATAATAAGCCTAGAAACAGCTAAATATAGTATAAAACTGCTTTGTTGAATGAAGCCAATTTTCTTTACTGTTAACGGCACACATTATCCTGTTACAATTAACAGCATTTGCTGTTACAATTAACAGCATCTGCTGTTAATAGTAGACGCTGTTACCACCCCTGCTTATATGTAAATTGGAAGCTATCAAATGTATTAACCATTCATTCACTGTATATTCTTAATATATTTACCCAAGCTTGTCGCAATTAACTATTGGCCTGAATAACTTAGAACATTTGTTAACTAAGTTGAAGGTTGGAATTTTTGGAATGGAGCGGCAATTGCTCCTTTCCAACTATCAGGATATACACATGTCTTAAAGCACTTACTAAAAAAGTTTGCAGATAATTCACTAATTTCTTTTGAAAATTCGTTGTAGGACCTAGTAAAAATAATTGCGTATCCTTTTGATTTCAAATTACTAAAAAATATTGATATTTTGTGTTATATAAAGTTTTATGCCTCTTTTTCAGGTATTTGTAAGTCGTAATCTTGGTAAATGTCATCATTAAATCAACAAAAAGGTATTTAGCTTCCTTTTCATCAAACGTAATTTTTTCTTGCTTTTTATTAAGTTTCGATTTAATTTCATTATATGGTCTTTACTCATTTCTTCGTGTTTTAGTATATTAAAAGGAAGGCAAGCCTCCAAAGCATGTGAGTGTGCTGAATTGTTTAGTAAATACTTCTATTCAATTCATTTTTCTCCAGTTGATGATAATGTATACAGATCTACTGAACTTCTCCTCAAAACTCTTTACAGTAGAATTATCTCTAATTAATGTAATTTCCTCTTTGAAATAATAAAAGCCTCATGGATATGAAACAGACAGCCTTCCTGGAAAATTGTTACATAGTTATCCAACTTTGCTTGTTCCACAAGTGCTAAGATTATCCTCAATCCGTAATGACTGCTTGTGTTTATCCCACTGAATGAAAGCTGAGCAACATAATTCCAATTCATAAGTCAGAATCTAACTATCTAACTACCACCCTATCAGTATTCTACGTAAGCTATCATTGGCCTTTGAAAAGATTCTATACAATATTTTATCTCCTAACATCAAGGAGTTAACCTCTTCTTCTAAGCATGACCTCTTCAAAAACTATCCATAGTACAAACACATTGAAAAAGTTTAATCAGCATTGGAGGAAAAATTTCCCGCATTTGTTTTGTACATTACTTTCGAGACGGCTTCTGAAAAGGTAAATCATCTCAAATTGCTTCAAAATCTCGATAAGTTTGGTGTCCCATTCAATCTTAATGAGGCTGTTATCATTATATTTATATGAGCGTAAGCAAACCGTTATTATGAATGGAGTTCCATCTGAATATCGAAATATTCCAAGAGGGTATCACTAGGGTATATATTGGGTCCATTACTATTCATGAAATATATTCATGATCCACTAACAGTTTGCCTAAATACAATTGCTCACCTTTTTGCAGCCGATGTTAATTTGTTCTCTATATCCTTATCACTACTCAAAGAAAATTTTACTCTCGTTCAAAATTGGGCTTATGGAAATTATAAGAGATTATATTGCAATTTTTTTTCATTTCAACAAAAAGATCAACCAAAAGGACATCAAGAATACAGTCTTCAATCTTCTCTGTTCTGTATTGGCTGCTTAAGAGCTTATGCTTGCAATCCTTCATCAGGTTGTAATCTTGAACCTTAACATTTTTAGAGATTTTATCAAAATTTTCTTCTAAGATAGAATTCCACTTAATCCGCACAGTAGTTTATTTCTAATTTTTTGTAGATCAAAATTTCCCTTGGAGTCTGAAATCCTTTATTCGAAAATTTTTTGTAATATGCAATGTTGAAATTATCAACTGATGGCTCATATGATATGTGGAAGTACTCCTTATTACTGAGATAAGCTACACCTAGCTGTGATTTTTGAGGTTGATAGTTAATTTAGCACAATTACCTAATCCAAGCATGCTTAGGCAGTTTAGGCATTCTTTGTTTGCATCATCTATTGTAATGATGTAAGCCCGATGATAATTTCACACATTTTGAACAGCATTTCTAAGTTCTTTATCACTGATTTTCTTATTTCCGTTCGGTGGTAAGTGTATGTTTATGTTAATAATAACAGCATGAGTTCCACCAAGAAATTTAGCTCTGCATTCAAAAATAATAATTTATATTGCTATCATTGACATTTTTTGAATAGACTTTTGTCTATGAAGTACCTATTTCCTATTAAGACGTACGATCATATCACTTCCACTTTTTTGTCAAAATTTTCTAGTTGTTTATCCTGCTGCACAACATTAAATTGTTTATTTATAATAAAATGGCTGGTGTTTCTGTAATAAATTTAGGCTCTTGTAAGTTGGCAATAGAAAAATTTAGAATGTTTATTACTTATTTAAGTTTACTGTATTTTGAAAGTAATTTTATAAAAACTTCTCATGATTGTATAAAAAATTTCTGAACGCCTTCGGCCACGAAACTCAATGGGTTTAAGATCACACATATCAAGAAACACTCAAAGTTCTTTGTTACTTCCACGGGTTCAAAACCATACATGAACATTCGGTATGGAGAGAATTTAAAAGTTTTTCAAAAATTCTAAATTTTCAAAAAGGCTGTTAATCTTTTCAACAACTTAAGTCACATCAATGCGCCTTAATATAAATTTTCAAAATTGCATTAAGGTATGTTCCCTAATAGATCTACCCATTCTCCAAGATTCCCGAATTTGGCAACATGCTTGGCGAAAATTCTTTGTGAATGTTGAAAAACAATTTGTCGTTCAAAACGAACGCCAGGCTGTTTCAAGTTTAGAAATAACATTTCTACCCATCTTATATTAATTAAAGTCCGATTTACGTATCGGATTAGACATTTTGGAGTTAAAATCACTATTCCACCCTTCTGCTTAATCGGTTTTTTGAAATGTCAAAATAATTGCCTTCAGTATTGCATAGATAAAGACAGTACAGCGCTGTAACCAAATCTCAGCAAATATTTTTTTATTATTCTATTTTTATTGAAACTTTCTAGCATTGAAATAAAGGAATTTATAGTTATTTTATTTTTATAATTGTTGAGATGATTAAAATAAAGAATTTAACTTTATATGTGTAATATGTTAAAACTGGAGGTTTTGACGTGATTATTTTTGTATATAGTATACTGGTACATTTTGTGACATTACATAGGTAATTAAGTAATATCTATTCTGCACATTTTCGATGGAGAATTTATTGAAGATAAAGGGAAGCCGCCACTTTAAAGTCTTTTTCAAAATTAGGATGAGCAGTTAGCTTTTCAAGTTATTTGAAAATATCAACTGTACCACCATCATTCAACAAATTTCATGAGTAGATAGTATCAAATTTTACAAGCTCAACAAGTAATTTATGCAAAGGAATTCCTCGGTTCAGTGCAAACTGAAACTCTTCTATGAAGTAAGGTAGGCCAATACTTCACGATATCTAATAAAATACCATAAAGATAATGTCATCAGTTATTCTAGCCAGAGATCGGAATGGGCTCGGCAGGGCCGAAAAAAACAGAACATTCAAGACTGTTCCACAACTGTGCACACAAATCAGCTCTAATGCAATGAATACTATATAATGTAGCATAAACCACTAAAGACAAAGAAAAGAAGAAGAAACTAAGATCGAATAACAAGATAAATTTACTTATATTACTTTGTACTTTATTAGATTAGCACCAAGTCATGTTATTTGAATATTTTTGTAAAGCAAGTATTTGCCACTTAAAACCTTTTGACAAATCACATGTGGACAATCTAGCTAACCGCCATATTAACGCAAAACTTTTCTACGTAGGCAGAATAAAACGGTGACAAGGTACTTGTTTAAAGATAAATGTGTTTATAATAATTTGACATAAATATGTACTACGAGAAAAAAATCAGTTGATGGAAAATAAACTCATTAGTAGTTTACGATCTTTATTTTCGGTTTGATTATATCTTATCTAAATGCGCAGCTAAGCATTTTATGCATGTAACAATCTCAAGGCTGTTGCGAGAGAATTAGTTATTTGTTGCCTTGATCAATATCATGCATTTAGAGTACGACTACGTATAGGGGTTTTTTACATCATGCTTAGCCGGCTACCGATCTTGCGTTGTCACATATAGTAACAATCTCGCCCTAGGGCTGTTATTAATTTATTATCTTATTTTAGATACAAATTCGTAACAGCTAAGAGACCCATAATGAGACCGATAAAGACCTTGTTTATGTTAATATCGTATTGTCTGTAATTGTATATATTTTAACTGTAGCTGCATTTATTTGTATATAGTTTTTACCTCTTTTTATCTTGTGGCAGCTAGTCTCAATCGTTAGTAGTTATATTTTAACTGTAGGTTAGGAAGCTGCATTTATTTGTATATAGTTTTTACCTCTTTTTATCTTGTGGCAGCTAGTCTCAATCGTTAGTAGTTATATTTTAACTGTAGGTTAGGAAGCTGCATTTATTTGTATATAGTTTTTACCTCTTTTTATCTTGTGGCAGCTAGTCTCAATCGTTAGTAGTTATATTTTAACTGTAGGTTAGGAAGCTGCATTTATTTGTATATAGTTTTTACCTCTTTTTATCTTGTGGCAGCTAGTCTCAATCGTTAGTAGTTATATTTTAACTGTAGGTTAGGAAGCTGCATTTATTTGTATATAGTTTTTACCTCTTTTTATCTTGTGGCAGCTAGTCTCAATCGTTAGTAGTTATATTTTAACTGTAGGTTAGGAAGCTGCATTTATTTGTATATAGTTTTTACCTCTTTTTATCTTGTGGCAGCTAGTCTCAATCGTTAGTAGTTATATTTTAACTGTAGGTTAGGAAGCTGCATTTATTTGTATATAGTTTTTACCTCTTTTTATCTTGTGGCAGCTAGTCTCAATCGTTAGTAGTTATATTTTAACTGTAGGTTAGGAAGCTGCATTTATTTGTATATAGTTTTTACCTCTTTTTATCTTGTGGCAGCTAGTCTCAATCGTTAGTAGTTATATTTTAACTGTAGGTTAGGAAGCTGCATTTATTTGTATATAGTTTTTACCTCTTTTTATCTTGTGGCAGCTAGTCTCAATCGTTAGTAGTTATATTTTAACTGTAGGTTAGGAAGCTGCATTTATTTGTATATAGTTTTTACCTCTTTTTATCTTGTGGCAGCTAGTCTCAATCGTTAGTAGTTATATTTTAACTGTAGGTTAGGAAGCTGCATTTATTTGTATATAGTTTTTACCTCTTTTTATCTTGTGGCAGCTAGTCTCAATCGTTAGTAGTTATATTTTAACTGTAGGTTAGGAAGCTGCATTTATTTGTATATAGTTTTTACCTCTTTTTATCTTGTGGCAGCTAGTCTCAATCGTTAGTAGTTATATTTTAACTGTAGGTTAGGAAGCTGCATTTATTTGTATATAGTTTTTACCTCTTTTTATCTTGTGGCAGCTAGTCTCAATCGTTAGTAGTTATATTTTAACTGTAGGTTAGGAAGCTGCATTTATTTGTATATAGTTTTTACCTCTTTTTATCTTGTGGCAGCTAGTCTCAATCGTTAGTAGTTATATTTTAAATGTAGGATAGGAAGCTGCTTTATTTATTAACTAGTTTTTACTAGCATATTTGCGTATTAATTACATTGTTTAAATACACAGCATTGAGCGTGAGGTACTAAGTCGAATTGTGTTCCTTCTTTTATTATCACTAAGTTAGGGTACACATAATAAAATCAGTCTCTGTGAAAATGAGCTGAATTGCTAGAACTGGACTACGAGGCATGGCGGATGGCTTCTTGGTTTTCAGATACTGCTTCGGGCAGTGGGCCCATTAAGAACTGGAGTCTCTCTCATCTCGTTACCTAAACAGTATCGATTACTTGTTGTACTTATAATCGTTTGGATCTAAATTTAGTTTGTTCTAGATTCGTGTACATGAGACAACAAAGGTTCAAACAGTTAGACATTACCCGGCTTCAGAGAATCTGTTAGTCATCGCTACTAAATATATCTCATTTAATGCACATCTCAGCCTGGGTGATGATTCTACAATAACTGTAAACTATATGTAAAAATTGAATAGATTCTTTTATTTAATATTTATTGAACAACAATTGCTAGCGAACAACCATTTATTTTGGTTTCATGATATCGTGTTGATGAGCCTCCACAAAATGAAATTACTTTGTTCTACAATTCCACTAGAGAAGCTGCCGACACAGTTCATCACTAATATCACTGTTACTCTGTTAAAAGAAAGATGAGAAAATGGCATCTTGCGTATTTTTATGGCGTCATGAATCTTGCTGCAATGAAGAATTTCGTCGTTTACTCATTGAAACAACGCTATATAAAAAAATACATGTTTTGAACTATTTGTTACATTTAAGTCAATATACATCATTTTTTTGTTTGCGTCCCAAATGCTCCGGTTATGCGGAATTGGTTTTTCTAAAAGATCATGTATTTAAGGGCTAAAAATGTCATAATTTGCTTAAGAACTTTTGAAGCAATAAATGTTAAACATAGCTGTCGTAGTTTTGAAACAATCTGTCAGAAACTATTAGATATTGTCGAAGCTAAATTGTATCAGAAAAGAATTCATATGATGGAGCTAAAGCCAGCAGCTTAGAAATAGTCTAATAAAAATGAAGTTACAATTTAGTACCCATGACTTGAAAGTGCTTGAATACATACCAAGAGTTTTTGAAAAAATTCAATCTGTTCTCAAAACTGTTAGTAGACTATTAATCACAATTTGCGACAAAGAATTAAGCTTTCAAAGATTCACATCACAAAATTGCATTTGCAATAAAAAGCTTAAAAATGATATCAATTATTTAAAAAAAAACGCAGTAAAATGAACGAGGAAAGTACCAAACTATCAAGTCGTGGAAATAACCAAAAACAATATATAATTTTGAGAAATTGTATTTTTTAAAGAATATTTTTTACACAAATGTTTGTTAACCCATATATATATATATATATATATATATATAAATGTATATATGCATATATTATATTTATATATATATATATATTTATACATATATACATCACGAATGAATTCATGAATGAAAACGTTCAACAATCATATTAATGATAGCAGCTAGCTAATTAATAGTTTTGAAATTCTTTAAATATAACATTAAATTCTTACAAATAAAAGCCAAATGCCTCAACAGGCAAAATTGAATTGAGGGCTTTAAGTCAAGTCAAGAGCTAGCTAATTTTATTATTAATGTACTTGAAACTTGGTTGACAGATATATTCCTTTAACAATAGTCCTGTTGAAATTTTGATGACCAATCCTACAGTAGGAAATACAACTAACCTCATTTGGTTAAATTGAAATCCAGGTAAAAATTTATACATTGAATTCAATTATGTAGTTTCACAACATTTACAAAGCATTTATCTTCTAAGTCATTTGAATTTAAACTACATAAATATTGATGAAATTCCGGAACCAAAATCTTATTTATTAGCTGTTAACTAATACTGAAATACCGTATTCATATATTTAATTCATTTTCCGATTATAGATTTCCTTAAATAACTTGTATTCATAAACACTAAAAAATTCCAAGTTGCATCAATGTTTTCCAGCCCCTTTCGAAATTGTGGACAAAGCAGAATGAAAAAAATTATCTTTAATGATATATTCCTATTTATTTTTAAGCGGCCTTTAACATATTCGCATAATAAACCGGATTAAATTTTATGAAATACGTAACCTCTCTGTGTTTAAATATTAGATTACTTAGAAAAGCTAAGGAGGAAGCATTCCTTAAGTACATTGTTGAACATAATGAAGTATACAAATTGCCGCTCGAGGATGCAAGTCAGCTTTTTACAAAACATTAATCACCTAAAGATAGAATGAAGCTCAAACAGTAATAAAAGCTATTAAAAAATAGAGATTCTTAAATAAACTCCTTACCAGGAAATAACATCTAGTAGTGGCGACGGAAGTAGTGTAGGAAAGGTGGCAATCGTTATCCAAATATTCGTATAACGGTGTTTATGAAACCCCAATATTTAAAATTCGTATGATGTCTTAAACTCATATTTGCAAAGTGGAGTCAAATCCACATTCTTTAAAGAAGGTTTTATTGCGACGGCACGAATCGATATTTATGATTATTGTATAATCATTAGAAAACTTGAAAATAATCGCGACTTGCCAGCACTCGTTGCCACAATTGTCCGCAAAGAGAAGAGAAATAATGGGTGGACATTTTTAAATTACAAACTGACAAATGATTAACTGGAGAATGCTGTTTGAGATGCAACATTTTACAACAAAATTATTTGGTTAAATCTCAACATTATTTTTAAACTCAGTGTTTTTTCAAAGAATTCTATAAAAACAAAAATCTGCAACGCTCAAAGTTCGATTTGGCATTTCAAACAAAAACACTAGCTGAGGTTAGTTCTTGCTTCTATCGACTTTAGACCCCCTGATACTCTTATAATAATTAATGTGAAAGATTTGAAGTTTTCATAAAGATAACAAAGTTTTCATTGAAAAAATCTTAGCACTTGCAAATACTTCCACACATGAATGATTTTTAATGCTAATGTTCATCATCATTAAATAAGACCACATTTCAGATATGTCTCAATATCTTAGGATTTATAAATATCCTAATGGATTTGAAGTAATTTCTTAGAAAATATAAATGAATGTATTTGCATCTTTATTGTTACACTGATAAGCAATTCTCTTGATTCAAGGTCACATGGAATTGTTTATCTCAGAGATGCTCAGAGATGGAACCGGCTGCCGATAGCCAGGACGATTTTCAAACTACGATGGTCGAAAATACCACTTTACTGCCGTCTTTCTCGATTAAAATATATTTTACTGTTTTGCCATAGATATGCTTTTAATAAATGGCATCCAGTATTTAAAAATGATTAGCATAAAGGAATTGAGATATTCAATTTATTTTATATTATTGGCAAATAAAGCAAAAAACATTTATTTTGAGGACAAATTGTAGCAATAATAAAGGTAATCGCATGTTTTTAGACATGAACGATCATTTAGTGCACTGTGCACTACAATTATGTTGTAAATTATAATTAAATAAAATCATGCTTATGTATATTGATTGTTAACTTAAACTTCATTTCATTAATGGCAGCATACTTTATTTGACAGTGATTCTGCTGAATCTCTAACAGTTTTTAAAGAAGCCTACGTCAATAAACAATGGCAAGGTACTCATTAGATACGCTGGACAACCTCATAGTTTGCTTATGCTCAATAAACTTGTCTTTTAGCATCAAGTGTTGTCAATAATAATAATAATAATAATAATAATAATAATAATGAGGACGAGGTTAAGAAAAGAATACAAGAGGAGAGTAAGGAAGGTACTACAGAAGTCAGCATTGGATGGGCAGAATAGTATAAAAGCAATTAATACATGGGCGATATCAGTGTTGAGATATTCGGCAGGAATAGTTAGGTGGAATAAGAATGAACTGAGGGAATTAGACAGGGAGACAAGGAAGATACTAGCAGCAACAGAGAGAGCATTCAACTTAAATGGAGATGTTGATAGGCTGTACATGGCAAGGCATAAGGGAGGGAAATGACTGCTAAGTGTAGAGGAAACTGTAGAAGCACTAGGGCTAAAGGAATATGTAGAAGAGCAACCTGAAGGGTCCGTACTGGAGGTCACCAAGGAGTTAAGGAAGATAAGAACTGAGAGTGAAGGAAAGAAGTTATACCAGAGTAGGATGGAATCAGAGAGACAAACAAGGTATAGGCAGAATGCAATGCATGGAGAATACTGGAGGAACACAGAAATGTGTGACAAAGAGAGCAACAAGTGGTTAAAGAAGGAAGGACTAAAAAGAGAAGCAGAACCACTGATAATGGCAACAAGCAATAAGAAAAAACTGGGTGACGAAGCATATAGAGTTGAAGTAAGTGATAAGTGTAGGCTATGTAAGAAACAGGCGGAGACAGTAGATCATCTGATAGCAGGGTGTGAGAAATTGGCACAGAATGAGTATAAGTTCAGGCATGACAAGGTGGGAAGAATGGTGCATTGGAGTTTGAGCAGGCAGCATGGGTTAGAAGCAGGAGACAAGTGGTATGAGCACAAGCCACAGGGCGTCATAGAAAATGAGAAGGTTAAGATACTGTGGGACTTCAA
>CABFPE010000038.1:1922955-1954120 GCA_900660155.1 Hofstenia miamia | reverse complement strand
CAACAACTCAACAATAACAACAACAACAACAACAATTGCAAAAACAACATATATTTAAATTGTCATGAACATATACATGTATTAAGTTTACAAACTTATTAAGAACAAATAATGCAATTTTCTTCAAATAAGTTAGTTATCACAGCATTTATAAACTAAATGTAAAATTATAAATATTTTTTACTTACTGTTTTTGAGTTATACATCTTATTCTATAATTAGTCAGATAATTGATATTTTTTCGTATAATCATGTTTTTCAACTTCTTTTTAAATATTGTATAATTTTTTCACTTCTTGTACTGTAATCCAATTTGTTCCATAGCGATATTGAATAATTTAGGAATTCGTCCTTTATTACTTTTCTATTATACTCCAGAAATTTAGGGATTTTTTTGGAAATATAATTAACATTGGTCTTCGTATTTGGAAATGATAGAATTAATTAGAATTTATTTTTAGCTTATCTAACATAATTTTCTGGGCTGCTTTACTTATTTTTTTCCCACCAACAATAATAAGCTTTTGCAAAAATTATCAGACTATACACGCAGTTGAAAAGCAATACCATATGCAGCATGTGCAAATATTTAGAAAATTTTTGTTAGTGAACTATGAACCCCAATGAATCTTAGGGAAAAGTTACCAAATAAAAGCACCGCAACATCTTGAGTAAGAATCAAGGACTTCATAGGGGGAGGAAATCCCCCTATAGTGTAAAAGGCAGAGTCTGAGTGAATTGTATTTAGTGAAATCTGCAGAAATGACTTTGTTTGATAAGGATAAAGAATGTATTTCATATCAATTCACTAAACAAGGATTTCTTAATAAGGCTAAATTTGCAAAATGGCGTTCATATTTCTTCAAGTTATAATGGAAAAATCCAAAATATTCTCGAAAATTCTTAATCAATACGGAGGTTTATAATCGTTGAAAAATTTTTTGTTCTGTACTCGGATTTCCGAAGTTTTCTACTGCCGGGCCCTCATTAAAAAGCTAATAATGCCCAAAATTCTGATGTTCATTATATTGAATTAGGCAAAGATTTGTGTAGAAACCTTGCTTTATTTAATTAATTTGTGTGAAAACCTTAGACAAATTACATTTTAAATAGACCAAAAACAGCATTTTATTCCGTAAAATTAGATTTTCTGGAAATCGTTGAACTAACTCAAAAAGAGGATTTGATGACGATTGTCTAATATTTTTCGTTTGAATTTCGAACACAATATATAGTTCATTGTAAAATTGCTACATATACAAAGCTTAATAGTAAATTTTAGATTCACTTGACTCCAACAGTCATTTTGGAAATCATTTCTGTTGCATAAAAAATTTGCACTAATTCATACATTGATCAAATGATAAACTTGTTTCTTAAGGAAGCTAGAATCATTTTGGGGATACCTGGTAACAGTGCCGTACTCAAGGGGAATGTGTACTTGGTTTTCAACAATGATTTTGACAGGTTAAAATATAAAAAATTGTAAGATATTAAGAATGTTGGAAACTAATATGAGGAGGCTTATTTTTTAAAAATTCACCCCTCTTTTGATCAATTAAGTTAAATACAACTAAGATGACTTCTCGTCAGCAGTTCCTGCGTACGCCCCTATCTGGGAATGACTGTTAGACTTACTGAAGTGAATATTTAGTTTTCGATTCATTTAACACTGTCAACCAGAATATATACATGGAATCGAAGAGCTTTGTACAATAAATTGCTATGCCCCATCTGCCAACTTATTTAAAAATGTAAACAGTCTAATCAACAAAAAAGCACTCAAAACTAATTATTGCGTCTAAAAACCAATCACTTTAATCATTTTCGCTGCAAATACGCTTTTCTAATAATATTTATGGAAAAACACTTGCCTCAGTTGTCTATAATGAAATTTACAAAAGCTATTCTTTTCCTACTCAATTTTAACAATACCATACTAAAAGCATTTACATCCAATAATAGCATTATTTGAAATGAATAATACTAAAATTAGCTGCTTCAGGAAAAGTTTACGTAAAAAGCACTCAAAACTAATTATTGCGTCTAAAAACCAATCACTTTAATCATTTTCGCTGCAAATACGCTTTTCTAATAATATTTATGGAAAAACACTTGCCTCAGTTGTCTATAATGAAATTTACAAAAGCTATTCTTTTCGTACTCAATTTTAACAATACCATACTAAAAGCATTTACATCCAATAATAGCATTGTTTGAAATGAATAATACTGAAATTAGCTGCTTCAGGAAAAGTTTACGAAATTTATCAGAATTTCAATGTCTGTCTAGTCTCGCAATAAATTACTTTTAGTTCTCAAAATAGCAACACATGAAAGTAGCTTTAGTAAAATTTAAATACATCTTTCTGTAATCGAATAGTTAAAATAGAAATTTTGAAAATGGAGTTGACAACATTTACATTCATTCCTACGTAATGGGGCAATTAGAGGTGCAAGAAATTGAATTTGAATAGTCTCAGAGCCATGGTAACAATAAGTGAGTTATTAGCTTAGGCCCATTGAATAATTAAATATTCCGTTTACATTGAATGTTTCAGTCAATGAAGTTTCAGCTCCTATCTTTAGTTTTTTAATTAAAATTTACAACTGTCTGCAATTTTAAATCGCAGATACAAAAGCTAGTCAATGGCGCCTTGGCAAACAACAACTCAATCCTTACGAAAATTCAATCTGAAACAGTAAACGGGGAATTTGTTAATATGACAAAATTAATGCGCAACAATGCATCGTTTTTCTTAGATGAATTAAAATTTAGTGATTTTAAATAGAGACTTTGTAAAAGCTCTCGCAAATGATTTTATCCAAAGACAGATTCTTTCACATTATATAAGAATTTACTGTTTTCTTTTGTAAATCTTGCATCCGCAGAATAGTGCACTTAAGATTAAAGTTAAGGAAACGCAAACAGCATTTTTGGACAGGCCCAGATCCATAGGTCTAAATAGAAAGATAGATACGTTTATTTAAAAAAATTAAAATTTACAAATCATAAATAGAAATAAATGCTTTTAAACAATAATAAAGTTAGCTATTCTTAGCACAAAATTTAAAAAAAAATTGCTTCGCTCTTCTCACTGTACGATGCAAGGGAATGAAAAATTGGCCAGACCTAGGTGAAATTGAAGGACCAAATGGTATAGCTGATGAATAGAGCTTGCGGCTATTTGAAGAAAAAGCTTCATAGCTTTATCATGTCTGTAAAAGTTAAAGATTATTATATCATAGCCCTGGATTATTCCTTGTGCACAATTGCAAACCATTTGATTTTTCTGTCAAGATACACTAGAAAGTCTATGAAAACGGCACCGCATAATTTAGCGTTCCAATTATCATAGATAGAAAAACTTGATATAAAAATTATCTTGGAACCGTGTTTCGAATACTTCTAAAAAAAAGATTTTGAGATGCCTTCCTACAAACGTTGTGTACATGAATGTCCCATTTAAGTTGTTATCAACTGTAATACGAAGCAGCTTAAAATGGGTAAATACCTTGATTACCTTGTATGGTAGAGATGATTTGCCTTCCAAAATTCATTTGAGAAGACTTACTCTTATTTATAAACATTTTCAGCCACTTTTTAGTATGAGGAAAGTCTGCGACTGCCATGCTGTAGTTGTTGAGAAGGATAATACTGATTACATCGTCAGCATACTTAATTAATGTGCTTTTGGTGCTTGACTTTGAATCAACAAGAAATGCAACGAATAAAAAGGGGCTAAGAGTGAGCCTTGACTTATGCTTCTTGATATAGAAAGATTTTTTGCTAAGAACCATGCCACAATAAACAAAGAAACGTCTATTAGATAAATATCCAAGCGGCCATAAAAGGAATCATCTAGGAAAATCCAAACTGATTGGCTTCTTGATTAAAGTGATGTGCGGAACAGAATCAAAAGCTTTGGCAAAATCTATAGCTTGTACAATGACTGAAAAGATGTTTTTCTGGTCTAAACGTCTACTGATTGTGTCGACCAAGTAAATTAGAGCTATTGAAGCAAATGAGTTATTTCTATAGGCGATTTGGTCTGGATCCAGAGATTATATAAGATTACGAAGACTTTTACAAATGTGTTCACAATATTTGGCAGGTAGTGATAGAATTGGGATTGGTCTAAAGTCTTTGGAAGTGAGTCTTGAAACTTTTGGTATAGGTTTGATCAATGTTTGTTTCCGGACAACCCAAGTAGCCAACCACTGGTGGGATTTGACTGCCCGTGCACCAGTGAACTACCGGTCGCTAACTGGTGGTCCACCAGTGGTCCACTGGTGCAACATAAATTTTACAGTAGTCCCCAATTAGCCAACGACTAGTTGGCCACCAGCAGCAAAGCCGGTGAGCCACTAGGTGGGATTTGGCCAGTGGCACACCACTGATGGCAAAAGTAGGATTTTGACATCAGAGCAATGTTCTAAATGTAACAATAGCAAACTTTTATATTGATATATAGTCTAAAAATTGCAGTTTGCACTAACACCAGCCCAACAAAGGGATTTACAGTTTCCTCAGTAAAAGATGCTTGGAGTTCTGAGCTCATAAGTATAACATAAAGCTTGTTTCCTTCCTGAGTAGGTTGAGTGATCAGGTCAACTAGATCCAAGTGCATTATAGGTCAAAAAGCCATTGACAGATAAAAGCACTATTTAAATCTCCCGCAATTACAGCATGATGGTGACGGTTTTCCATTAGAAACTGGTCACAATTATTTACAATAATATATGCTGAGCTTGAGTCGAAACTTTGTAAAAAATAGGGCGAGATTAAAAATAACTTAATTTGAATGCAATAGCATTTATCAGCATTGTGTTAAAGAGCACAGTTTACATTTTAACTTTTCCTATTTGGTCTAGGAAACCGAAAAAGTAAAGAAATGTTTTAGAAAGTATGATAAATTGGGCCTAAGAGTGAGCCGGGTTATACAAGGACGAGAAGGGATTGCTCATGCGTTTTCGGTCCATGTCTATCTGTGGATGCTGGGAATGTTCATGCAACTGTTACTGACTTAGTAATTACTGATAAAGTCTCAAACTATAATGATGAAATATTCGAACTATCTGAAGATTTTCACGAATGTCATGAATTATTTCAACAATAATAACCCATTCATGTATTACATAGAGTCAAAAGATACCTTCTGCGGGCGGGTGATTCCCACAATTTTTAACAATAATGCTTGCAAATATTGGATATATACCGGTATTTATCTAAAAAATTGAAATTATATAATACAGCAACATTTTTATTTGAAAAAGTTACTGATCTATAAGAATTGAAACTAGATAATACAGCACGATTTTCATTAGAGAAACTAACATAGTTAGCCTTGATATTTTTACCACGTGTCTAAATGTAGCGTTATAGAAGCTAATTATTGAACTTTAGTGAATCAATCTACACATTTATTGTTTTCTTCAAATGAACATGATATTTTAGAGGTTTAATTACTTCCTATGAGAAAGTAAAACTAGTTAATGACGATACAAATGACTTACTGTAAGACGATAACAATGATTACGCATTGTACATCAGATACAACAATTGTATTCAAGTACTCTCTAATAATGGGCGTTGCTTATCCCATGAACCGTTAATGTTTCTTAATTTCTTTGTTGCATTGTTACAGAATTTCTATTACCTTTGCACTTTTAATTTGCTATTCTTTCAAAAGATATATTATTATTAGAAAAACGCAGCGATATAAATAAATCATGACATCAATGTAAAACCTGTTTCTGTATCACTCCCTCATTACTAAACATCAATCACTTTACTTGTCATTGCAAAATTACACTAGAAACTTGCTTCAGTATCTAGATTATGATACATCAGCGATTACTTGATTGCTAATGAATTTAAAACACGTTTCTCGTTAATTTCTTAATGAGATTTTTTATGGCGTAGTGGAGACACAAAGCTAATTCCCGCTGTTAATATTTCCATGCATTTGCAAAATTGATATTTCTACTTTTACAAATTACTAAATTGTAATAAAATATCCAGCACTTCTATTTGACTTTTCATTAAAAATCCATTTTGTACTATTGGGATAAAACTCATTTCGGATGTTGTTAAATGAAATTCTCTATTGTCAATTTGCAACAAAAATAATAATTTTTCATAAACTTAAAATTTTTTTGTATTTTGAAATTATTTGTCTTACAATTTAAATCTATACCACATCATGTCTTGACAAAGTGATGGTGGAATGGGGCAAAGGGGCAGTTTCCTCCATAAATTGTATAATTTAAAAAACAAAATCCTTTTAATTAGTTAATTTGCTGAGTAATAAATGTAAGTCCCCCCCTAGCCCGAATTCGTTTCGCCACCACTGTTTTGATGAACGAAATCAATGTTTAGTGCTAGACAATATATGCTTTAATTGAAACATTGTATAGTATAAAAATGGACATATATACAAGTACAATGGCGCTTTAAGAGACAGAATTTGAGTGAATGTTTTGTAAAAAGCAAATGCTTTGTATCGATTTTATTCAACCTAAGCTTAAAGGAACCACATGTTGGTTCGCTTTACAAAAGATGTGATGAAAGATGTCTCCTCAATTATAGGGTCATTTGTGTCACAACAACTTTATGCAAAAATTGACTGATGTAGAATCAACTATGTGAGCGAATACAAAAAAACTCTTCTAGGAACCAGAGATGGAATCGGATCGGATCAGATCCGGATCTGATCTCAATTTTGAGAAAAATTCGGATCTGTTTTGGATCCAATTTTTTTTGGTGAAAATAGTTTCTATATATATATATTTTAATTACATAAATAAATCTTACACATTACATACTATTTTTTGTCTCAATAATTCATAATGCAATGAAATTGTGTAAATTAATTTAATTGACTGTACATCAGGTCCCCTTATTCTTTCATATACTTGTAATTCTTAATGTATTTCAAGCCTGTATTTTACTTATTAAATTTAGATACATTATATTTAGGAACGTATCTCAAATCGAATTTGCTGAAAGATATTGAAACGTCCACTGTAAGAACTGCAACAAGATTGTTAGGGGTGCGTACAAACTTAAGCCTTTCGGATACTAAAGAAGCCTCAACAAGTGCGGGAAGTCTACGTATTCTGTATTTGAAGACATTTTGGGATCAAACAAAAGTGATGTTGAAATTTGCGAATATTATGATACGGTTCAAATTTTGCAGGTATTTTTTCTACTAATCACAATTCTATGGGTGTTGCTCTGGATGAAATATTAAAAGTTTGCAGCAAATAATGCCGGTACTATGTTAAATATAGAGACTAAAATTACTGAAGTAATATAAGATCTTGGTGCAATTTTGTAAAACGATTTACAGTAAGTTTTTAACTTGTTATTTAATTGTCATTGTTTGTACAATACTTGTATTCTTAGTTTTAGTTGCAATTTTGAAGTTAATTTTGTTCAATTGTTTACTTCAAAATGCTAGTAAAATGTTGAATTTTGACTAATAAGCGATGATCGTAAGGAAATCAACTATTTAAAATCTTTATAATGTATTATAATTATAATTGAGGACTACTTTAGGAATTCCATTCTTACAAAACTTTGCAAATAAGCAAAGAAGTCGGTGTTATTGAATTTTGGCACAGCAATTATTAATTCCCGATATTTAAAAGAGTTGCTCGCAATGTTCTATCTACCCAAGCCTCTTCAGGTCAATCTGAAAGGGATTTTTCCTCTTGTGGACTAACGTTTGCGAATAGAAGAATTCGCCTATCTCCAGAAAATGTGGAAGATATAGAAATTTTGTATTCATTTTTTAAAAACTAATGATATGTTCTAAAGTTTTTTTTATTTATTGTTAGAATGCTTTAATTTATATTCGGATCCACTTCGGATCCAAAATCAATCATTTTTTAAATTCGGATCGGATCGGATCGGAACCAGATCTCAAAGTTTCGGATCCGGATCGGATCTGAAAATTTTGGATCCGATTCCATTTCTGCTAGGAACTTCTTAGATTTATACAAAAAGAACTCCAGAAAGCTGTTGATGATAAAAAAATCTGTAACATACTTAGCCCTATCTAGTATTTTCTACTCTATCAAACACAATATTTTGATCTAAGACTAAAATATTTAGGAATCAGTGAAGATAGTATTAGATCAATTTATGATATTTAAGTAACAGGAAACAGTCGGCGAAAATCATATTTTCAGACTGGTTTATTGAAAACACTCCAGTCAATGTTAGTCCACCTCATTGCTCAATATAAATATTTATGTAAATGATATGAATTTGTATACTAATTTCAATCTAATCCAATGTGCAAATGATATTTGTACATTTGATGTTGACAAGTCATCATAGGTTACAATTAAAAAGCTCCGTTTAACTGCTAATGATTGAGGCAACACTTTTCAATGCACAAATTTTGCGTAATGACTCCCTTTTAAATAGCAATCTATATAAATAATAAAATTCTTAATGCATTTAAGCATTTTGGAATAACGTTTATTCAAAACTTTCATTCCCTCTCTACATTAATTCTAAGCAATTTGAATCTGGGACAAAAATAATTCATAGGTCGAAAAACTATTGACTTTTCAAGCTATCATTCATTTTATCACACATTCGTTCTGAACGTTTAGGTATTTCTGTGGCCTACTCGCAAATTTGAAAATGATAATGATTACAACTTACAGGATCACTAAGTTCTTGCTAAGGGAATTCTAGTCACACTAAAAGGCATATTTCTGAAACTTGCTATTATCCCCAAAAACTAATGTAAATAAATGTTGCTTCGGTTCGCTTCAATGCTCTAATGAGAGCTTCATCCTTGAATATTATTATCCTTTTAACAATAGATCTAACAAATTTGGTGTTTCAAAGTATATACAAAAATGAAAGGAATAGCATTTATAAGCGTAGATATAAAGAAATGAAAGAAATTCTTTATCAAATACCTGAAACTATGTAAAGAAATCGATTCTTCGACAAAAACCTCTATAATGTATAAATGCAAATTCTACAATAGGACGATGGAATTTCAAGAAATTTATACAATTGTTATTATTGATATAAAAAACCTGCTTCAAGTTTAACCTACGACTGACATAAATTAGTTCGCTCAATGTCCTGACAAGTGCAAAAGTATTTCTTAATTCATACATATGGGGTGGGCTGTGTATTTTCAGCAGAATTGTTCATTGTCAATAGAGGCACCCTGTTTGGAAATTTTTTAGTTTTTGAATTTAAAGGTGCGGCCCCATTGTATAATTTTAATAATCGAGATTTTACGAGTTATATTCTGCCACCAGTTGATTCATTTATTATCTCATTTCCAAGTTAGTCTCAGGTTCAGCTGAAAAATTTAGTTCCAGGTCTCAGATCTCTAGCCATGTATTCTGCTCTTCCCAAGATGCAAACCACCATTTTCCATTGCATCACGGACGGTGAATTGCTTATAAAAGAACTATAATACACCCGATTAGGGGAATAAAAACTTTGCACAATTTGTTTTATAAATTTACCCTAGTCGATCAATGATGAAAAGAATGCATAATTTTGCAAATAATGTGAAAGAATAAATTAATTTGACAAATAATGGATTATGATGATTTAATGCCTAAAAATCATGTAATGATACAAAATGCATTTGCAATTAAAAAATATATTTATTTACAGTTACCTAAAAAATAATTTGCCAAACTAAGCCAATAAATATGATCTATGTAAGCAAACTGTTGTATATTAACTTGCGCTTCAAAAAAAACTTTCGTCTTTTTTATGAAATAGGATGCAATTCTAGCATTACTTATGACTACTTTGATAATTTGAAGAAGATTATCACTATATAAAAAGGAAGGTCAATTTTATATCTTTTCTAAATCTATTAAGTACATGTTATTCGTGATCTTAACATTTAAAGATCATGGTATCATGCTTTCCAAGAATGAAATAAATTTTACTGTTACTTTTTCATTAATGACAGCCAAAAAATAATATAGTAAATTTCATTTGAAATAATCTATTCTGATTGGAACCAGGCGACCACTGATAAGAAATGAACAGCATTGGTGGCTCTCTTAACCATTAACGTTTTAGTGAAATTATTTTCTATGGTTTTAAATGTACCTTGATACTTTTCACTTCAAAAATAGTATTCAAAAAGCGCTTTTCAATATCAAATGTTACATACTATATTACATAAGTACAAGGAAGCTTCAAAATATGAGTTCCAAAGTAAATTTCTAACACTTAAATACAACGAATTTTTGTAAGTTAAAGAAAACATTAATTAAAAATTTTTTTAAAATTTCAAATTCTAATAGTTATTGTTATCATGTATAATTTAAAAATTGTTTATCCCACTTTTTCTTATTTTTTAATATTGTAGTAAATTGCATGTTTTGCATTGCTATAGGCTCTATTATATACGAACATAAAATTTTCTTTTTAACATTTGTAGGCTATTCATATGTTAGAACTTATCACATTTCAGCACTCCAGGTTACAAAAAATTCACATTTATTAACCATCAATTTGTAACTATTGGCTGCTGCAAAAACAGCACTTGTTTTCGACCCCTATGCAGATAGCTGTGTGCAAAATGCTATTAAGAAATCGTATATCACAATAGATAACAATTGACTAAAATGCCTAATTTAGGCATTTCTACTTAAAAATAAAGCCTTTCATGAAATTGTGTTGTACATGTATATTGTTGTAATAAAGAACATTATTTTCAATTAATTTTAACTGGGGTAGAACGATAAAAATTTTGAAAAATTCAATTCATCTAAAGCATCTACTGTGCTTTAATATCTGACTGAATAATTGTTGATACACATTCCATTAGTTAACGTTTAAAACGATTTGTTGAAGCCTTTAGTGGAATAAATATTGGTTTAGAAACGTAAGTAACATATCTTTCCTACATTGATTGAAATGTAAATTTTGAATGTGCTTTGTGCAGGTTTCTGAAGAGTCAAATGTTTTTCTGTCCAATACTAATAATTCATCCCAATCACTTTTTGTGCCTGTTATGATACATTGCTTGACTATGGGGGACTGTTATAAACATCATTTTTTATTTAAGAAGATTTTTGTTCTTTTTTGCAGGAATCATCGGATGATTTTTCCAAAACTAAGGTTCTACATGAATTTTTAACTTTACAAAATACCGGTACCGTTGTAAGAACAATTTCATATATGTAACCCAAGTGTTCGCGTTCAAAAATTTTAGCACAGAATATATTAAATAAATTATACTTTTCAAAAAACATTTGCAGATTATGTAGTGGACTTCAACAAAAAATATTTTTGTATGTCTTTTCAAATTTGATATTAATCATTTTTGAATTTAAGGAAAATTAGGAGTGGCCATAAAAATGCAAATTCAACAATTGAAAACAAATAAACGCTTAGCCTATCAGAGAAATAATAAGTTATTTTATTTCTTTGAACCGAATTACATTAGAAGAAAGCTGTCAGATTATTAGATTTCAACCTACTAAAAACAACATCCTTTTTAACAGAACTGCTAAACATAAATATAAATGTAAATCTCTGTGTGGACCAATCCCATAAGATATAACCATTTATGACAGAAACAATCAAGGAACATAAAAAAGCTATGGAAAGACAATTTGCCAAAACAAACCGTTGGATACAACCAAGTCTGTAAAAATTAATGGCATATAGAAATTTAATGTAAATAATTCTGTGCTAAGAAAACAAAAACAACGAAACGTGTTTGACAATATATTACATCATGTAGATGATACTATTATTGAAATTGATGATATTCAGAAGCTTGGTAAATATACTCAAGATATTTTCGACCAAGATCTCGGTTGGTTTTAAAACGGGATGGGATGCTCGTAATGTTTTAGCTAACGCATACAAGATTAAAAATTACAATAATCAGGTGTTTTAACAAATGAAGAACACACAAAAGAGAGATTATTGTTAAAAAACGTTGGGAATGATCAAAAACAGGAATACCTAAAGAACATCTAAAAATTATAAATTTAGAATTATATAATAATGGTGTTAAAATATCTTTATGACTCACATCAAATGATAAAAACAAAGATTTACCTGATAATGTCTTACTTTTCACCTCTTCTTATGGATATTAATTTAATATTAATGTCATGAATCCCAAATTTTTTCAGTGGGGAGAGTTTGCCCATAGCCATAGCAATTTGTGCTTCATAACTCTTCAAGAAACAAAGTTGTGAGATTCAACTACAGATAAATCTATTGAATTAGATAGATTATATTTACTTAGACAAGACCCCACTGTGGTGAATGTTGGAGGCGGTTTTCTATTATATATTAATAAAAGATGGGTAGCACACATTCCTTCAGTGAGAAGTGTGTTTAACATTCTGGGTATAGACTGAAAGTATTGTCAGTTCTGGTTAGACTAGTGTTCTTAACACCACAATACGCGAGTATCATTTTCATAAATGTTTATATTAGATCTTTAACTCAAACATCACTTGTTGAATCCAAATTGCAAGGTCTTGATAAAGGGCTGTATGTTAAGGGGAATCCTCGAGCTTTTGTCCTGATATTGATAAGGCTAGTAGGTCAGATGGATTTCATCATGGTTATTCAATATTTTTGCCGATAATCTTGCTGAGATATTCATGATGATTTTTAATGATATTATTGAGGAAGCAATATCGCCCATCTTAGTGAAAAATTTCAAATGTTGTATCCTTATTGAAAAGACCCAATGCTGATCAAAATGTTAATTAAAATTTTCGCCCAGTTTGTTTCACTGCTATTCCCTCAAGATGTCTTGAAAGGCTGATCATTCCTGTTGGTGTTAGACTACTTCAGAAATTTAACGACTGCTATCAATTTGCATACCAAAAGGTCCTTTCGACTACCAAATGCACTTGTTGTTCTTCATCAAGTCATCGCATATTTAGATGACAAAGGAACAACAGTTGTCATAGTAAACTTTCTCGATTTCACTTCAGCGTTTAATACAGCTTTACCTAATAAATTATTAACGATTATTTATTGAAATTTAGACGAAGATGAGAAATGGTTTAGTAGTTGGCTTCATTCTTACTTGCATGGGTGTCAACAAAGAGTTATCGCAATAAAAGGTCAAAAATCTTCCGTTTTGCCTAAGAATGTAGAATTCCTCAAGAAGGACCAGCTTCTCCTATTCTTTTTGTTAATCATACAAATAGTATTCATCTAAAACCGCAACAGCTTTATAGAAAAGTATATAAAAAACCATGACAGAGTATTATTAGATACTCTGATTATACCTTGATACTTCTGCAATTAAGCCTTCTATGGCATGCACAGATATTAGTGATGCTCAGTTTAATATCAATGATTTAGAAGATCAGTTCAATAATTTAAACTTAATTAACAATGGGAAAGAAAACCAAAAGGCATGATTTTCTCTAACATCAATATTCGAGATGAAGCTTTAATCAAATATGGTGTTGATAGTAACTTTACTCTTAATGGTACCGTCATAAAAACAGACTCTTCTGGCATTTATTTTGGAGTAACTGTCGATAACAAACTCAACTTCAGTAAACACATAAACAACATAATCAAAAAGATTTATCATATTACCAATAACTTAGTGTTTATAACCATATTTAGCCATAGTGTTTATGGTATATTTTTAAAACATATATTTTACATTTAATTACCTATGCTGCACCTACGTGGATATATCTTCTAAGTTTCAAAAATTAGAAAAAATTGAAATGAGCCATCAAATATACAGCAATAATTTTAAATATATCAAAAGTTTCAGCAGTGAATTTGTCACCAAAACATTCAATGAAGTTTTTATTCGGCAAGTGAATAAAAATTCTCAAAATGAAAATCATCCGCTCTTTAATGCAATTAACATCAAAGATACTACGTATCAGGTTTGTCTACGTATGACATCAAATACAATATTCTGTAGAACAAAAAAAATTAGTGATTCTTTTGTCGTTGTAGCTCGAAAATTCCTCATTTATAACACCTTGCCTAATCCATTGTTGTAATTTCTTATTATTTTTTTGTATATTTTTTAACTTATTCCCTTTTAACATGTATTTGATACATGAATTAAAGCAACTATTATTAATATTACTACTATTATTATTATTACTATTATTATTTTACAATTAATCAACTAACTATTATTATTTTACAAATAATCAAATAAAACTAACTATTGACAAAACTCCATTTATAATTTTTTCACCGAAGGCACAAAGAAATCTAATAAGTGATATAGAACTAAGGATAAATAATAAGCGAATAAAGCAAAGTGACTCAGTCAGCTATTTAGGGGTGGAGATAGATAATGAATTAAAATTTGAAAAATTTCTACTGAATAAGATTCAAAAAATGACTGCAGGCATTAGATATCTTTATCACTTACGCAATGTAATATCAAGCAATTATCATAAACAACTGATACATGCTTTCTGTTTGTCTCATTTTCAATACTGTTCTTTTCTTTTAACTAACCTAAATTCGAAACATCGTATGCTTCTATCAAAGACATTTAATTGGTGTATAAAAACTCTAAACTTTGCACAAAAGCATGACGAAGCATCAGTATATCGTAATAAATATAAAATATTATCTCCGTTCTATCAAATTCATATGCATATGCTATCTATCTTATTTAAATTCAAATCTCTACAAACATCTCTCCTTTTCCTTAATGACTATATTAAATTAAATGAGCGATCGCAAAAATTTTTTAGTTTAGATAAAAATTATAATGGCTTCCATCACATATCAATTAAATTGTGGAATAATTTAGATTATGAAACGCGAATAGAAAAAAACTATAAAAAATTTAGAAAAAAGTTAAAGCAGTCTCTTCTAATAAAACAATATACATTAGGGGACGGTAATACACTTCATGCATTCGAAACATACATCCAACATTGAGCAACTACACAAACATTCACACAAACATTGATTATATTATTATATATTGTACATATTAATTTGTAGTTATTTGTTTATGTTTATTTTTTGTCATGTGTTAGTTTGTAGATCTTGTATACACATATTGCGCAATAAATTTGCTCTGACGCATCTTATTATTAATATTATTATTATTATTATTATTATTATTATTATTATTATGAAAAGCTTGCTATGAAAAGCTAATTATTCTAACTAATTAATCGATAAATGATTTTAATTAATGGGAAATAGTGGTTCGGGTTTATCTATCGTGTGAAATGCGACGGGGTGGGTAAGGGGAAAGGTGTTTCTAACTGGACATCGTTAGGACATCCTTCAGTTGAAAACCACAAAACCAAGAAATTTCACATTTTTGTAAACGTGGTTGTATGTGGAAAATTAATGAGATGCATTATTATTATTCGTCAAATTAGCGCTTTTACAAAGATTGGAATTTGCACAGAACACTTTGTTGAGATGAGGCCCAGTGTTGCAAGAAACTCGGCTAATTCAATGAAAATTAAGGTTCATCACAACAAATGGACATATAAAATTTAATGCAGCATAGTTATTCAGCTTTAAATCTTTTTCTTGTCATAATTTAGCATAGTTGTAAAATATGCATTATACCCTCAATTTATATTTTTTAAATATAAAGCTTTTGACTTAAGCAAAAATTTATATTTTATCCTTTATGTCTAGTTCTTAGTGATGATGTAAAGGAAAAAATATTTCTTCATTACAAAATTTCTTATTACAGAAATATGGGACATGCAAACAAAACTAACTTCTAATCACAGCTAGCAGAACTAGTTCTGAAAAATATTTTGCATAGGAATACTAAGTAGGTTTTTTTATTAATTCTGGCAAAGATCGAGTTAAATCTGCATAGCACAAATTCCCATTAATAAATTTGTGTCTGTAGGCAGTTCATGTCATGAATTTATTATTTTTCTACTATCAATCGCTCAAGGCGGATGTTTTTATACGCATGGAAATTGCTGGGTTGCAAAACAGAAAATTATTATGTCATGTTAAAATATCATCGAATTCTTAAAACACCAAATTGAATTCTCCATTTTAACAATAATATCAAAGTTGCTACTGTAGATGAAAATCCACTTTTCATTGGATTATAGTTAATAGTTATCAATTAACAATTATAAATCATTGTTAGCAATGTAAAATTTTTGAGAAGGCAATTTACTTATAATGTATTGCATTGAAGATGATTTTTTTGTGTTGCTCTAGTAACAATTTTGTTATGTTTGTTTCTAAGCTAGTAAATAAACATTATCGATATAAATTCAAATTTATACGACACATCAATTTTCATATACAGGGAAACTACCTGATAAGAATTTTGCAATAAACAAGTGGCGGTTCCAGAATTTTTCCTGGTGGGGGAGTGACTTTAATCTGATGAACAAGCACACGCGAAAATACTACATGAAGGTTGGTCTAATGCTTAAATATCCACTGCATGGTATAAGGTTATTGTTACTACCATCTTTCAAAAAAAATTTAGTACCTTATACATTTAACCACACATTATTGTTTTTTCTAATCCAACAATAAAATGGATACATGAGAAAGTGCCTCAAAAGAAACAAAATACATAAATCTGTAACCCAATAAATGGTCCCACTATAGTGGTCAAATATTAAATCAAGCACAGAATTGCTAATACTTGCATTTCTTATGATGAAAAATTCAATTAATTTCCTTGTACAAAATTGTTATTTCTAAATAATTTCATTAAATTAAGTTCAAAGAACTGCAAAATTTATGGAAAATATTCATGAAAGGCGAAAATTGTGAATTTTCAGGTCTTAGTGCCAGATTGTCAAGGATTGATATACATGTAGATTCAATAAATTTTATCCTTTCATTGAAACAAAATCTAAAGGAGGATGTAAATAATGTCAGAGTTGCACGTCATAAAGAACAGCAGTTTCTTGACAAATATCTCTAAGTCACAACGAAATACAATTTGTGACAACACCAAAGTTCTGAGACAGGCGACCATGTAAGTACTCCGTCTCTGGTCTTCACTTAGAACCTATACTTGACTGCTTTGCTCCGTAGAGCCGAAACAGCACTCTCTATTGCTTAGACAATTACTGCTTGTTGTTGATGCAAATGAGAATCCTGGAGACTGCAAGTGCTAAAAATGGTAAGTTTGTCAAAAAAATCGTCAAGTGCACAACCGTAACTATTACTTTCTGTCAAGGTTGGTAGCGATTTTCGACCATGGCACTTGAATTATTTGTTATTTATACTAACATTCAGAGGAAGGAAGATTCTTATTGCTGGTTTTGACCCTGTGCTGAAACGCGAACTGAAGATCTTTGAACAGCTGCAGCTTTCACCAAGCCAAATACAAAATATGTACCACCTGAATATTATCTAATGTCCAGTAGTGTTAATCGACTAAAGCAACAGTGAAGGATGAAACTTTACAATTTTGATTGTTTTTTTTATGCTTGTCAAATTCAATATGTTTGTGCATTTTCTTATTAGTTGTCTCATGGGCAAAATACTGGATGACCATCAAAATTTAAATGATGTTATAGAAACAAAATTCAATGGTATTTACAGAATTGTTGTAACTTTTATCACTGGTTGACACTAATGTCCAGTAGGTATTACATACATGAGCAGTGGTATGCTGGAACCGGGCCGGGCCTGGAATTATTGGTAAGCACCAGGCTTGAAAAATTTAACACCCGGACCGAAATTTATCATGTCTGAAATTAAGTGTATGTTCATCAGTTGAATACGATGATAGGTTGAATTCAATGCATCAATTCATGTGACGGCTTATTAGAATAAAATGTGAGCAAACGATTACATAAAAATCGGCATGGGAAGGAATAATCCATAGTTAAAGTTAAGATTAAAATAGCTAGCGACCGCATGTATTTCTTAATTCATACGTCAAATGAAATGACTTCGTCCACACTCTCAAATGAAACATAATAATAATGCACATTGAAAACATGCTGTCCGGGCCCGGCCAAAAAAAAACGGCCCGGTTCCAACCCTGGTGGAAATGTAGGTTAGGGACCGTATTGTGTAGGACATTCGTGCTCATAAAGTAGCATGATTGTTTGTTGGTGTTCGAGAATGTTATTTTTAAAGCCATTTGTTTGAAGTAAATTTAGGCCTATTGATTGACAAAAGCATGCAAAAATAGAGAAACATAAAAATTAAAGAGAAACATATCTATGAATGATCTTTTTTTATTACCAATATAGCAGACAAGCAAAGTGTTCTGCGATACTAAAGCTATCTAGAAATAGCGATCGATTTAAAATATTATTTCATTCAAAAATAACTTTTTTCAAGTTAGCAATATCCAAAAATTAATTTGAATAATTTCTTTTGCAGCCGCAAATATTCAATAATTTTTCTTGATAAAGTATTGCAATAAAATATTGCGAACCCCTAGCTGTATCATTAAGTCTACGATGCCATAGTAGATAAATTATGTCTCTCTATTAATCAATCTATCTATGCATATTGTATGGTCGTTAAGAAATTCAGACATAATAGTATATACTAGCAGGTTTTCGTCAAGCTATTTTAGTTAAACATATTTATCTACAGGCTTAAGATACGGGCACGGACAAACCAACGACTCTATTTTTATGAGTACGAAATACGGGTCGGACACGGGCATGGGTCCTACCACAGGTGTGATAATAGTCAGACAAACTGTTTTATATTTTTTCAAATAGGCTAATAAAATGAAATAGCTCTGTGGATAGCGCGTGTGGATAGGCACCAAGTGAAAAAAAGTAGGTGACAAAAATCACCCAAGTCAGCAAATTGGACCCGGCCCTGTTTACTACTATGAGCATTTATGGATTACACTACATTGGTAAAATCAATGGGAGCCACTCGAATCTGCGCTTGTAATGCAACAAGAAGTACTAACGAAAACTGAAAGGATTGTCAAAAACCACTGCATAATGTCTGCTTAGAAAAGAACAAAAACTAAAGAAACTTTGTTATTTTAAGGTTAGCCTTTACTGTCTCAAATGCATGGTGCTCTCGTAGTGTTAATAGAAATGTCTATATTGATAAATCTAAATATTATGTAATTACAATAATAAAAGAAATAGGCTTTGCAATATCTTAAACAGATAAAAACCTATTAGTTGCTGTGATATTGTGTCATTATAAAAATGTATGCACAATTCTAAACAACATCAAGTTTGGAGAACAAAATTACATAAATAGGATCTTTAAATGGTCCGTGTTCACAATGTTTAACTGCAATAAAGTGTTTTAAGTGTTTAATGTTTCATACATTTCAGACAATAAACGCAATAATTAAGTCGGTATAAATGAAATGAAGAAGACACTAAATATTGGAGGAACGCATTTACAATAAACTTACGGCAAGTGTTGTCGAAGCAAGCAACTTAAATATGTTCAAGCCGTTATTGAAATAATCTTCACTCGTGAAACAAGCATCAATTGGCTGCATTAGATATTGGTGGAAATCATGATAGACATATTTTTTAAGCATTAAATGTGTAAATATTCTTTTATTATATTAAAGTGGGTTGATGATTTACAGCCTATATGTTGTGCGTCTTTGTACTGTATATAATTTTTTGTTAATATGTATGTATTGATATGTTTGACCACTATGCATATATCTTATTATGAAATTTAAGAGTAGATTTTTTTTTATACAATTTAATACATAAAACGCAATAAAATTGAATTGTACTTGCCACAGCAGAGACATGAATTTATAACGATAGTTTCTCCTTATCCAAAATTGATTTTGCAATACTTGCTCCTTGTAAAAAGATGATTTTTATTATTGTCGAAATTTTTTATTAATTTCTTTGAAATCTCATAACACTACAATTAATTTCCCCTTTACACAGAAGTGATCATTCCAATTTGCTGATAGAGGCAAATGCAATTTATTATCATCTAGTAAATATTTAAAATTTGAAATTATTTCATAGGTAGTATAGTTGATAATTAATATAGGGTACTAAAAATTCCATTTTTAGTTAGGATTTTTTTATGCAAGCAGTTCTTAGAATAATCCAAAAATGGCTTTCTTATACAACTCAAAAAAGCATTAGCTAAGTTTCATTATTGGTTAGTGGACGCTTGGGGAGAAGATGTCATCGTATAAGACGATTGCATTTAGTATTTCCAGCTCCAGATCTATGAAATTCTTATGAATAGATCCATGGGATTTCCACCGATGCAAAGATTATTAAAAAGACAAATAGCAAATCGTCAAAGAAAAGAAACTGCACTTTAACAGTGATATGGGGAAAATGAAAATTACAACAAAGTAAATAGGGATCGACAGTATACCGTACCAATTATAATACTGTGGTATTTTCCTATTACGCAGTGTCTTCGACAGCAAAAATGCAGACCGTTTGATAAAACTAAGAAGAATTATAATAAATCGCTTATTTTTTAGTACGCTATGCTCTAATTTTACATCAATTTGCTTGTAGTTTTATTTGTAAAAAAAGAATGGAGAGGACTTACTTGTGAGTTTATTATAATCTAGCTTATTCCTAAGGATGTGCAGAATAAATAAACTGAGATTTTTAGCATATCTTCATATGCAAAGATAATTTTGATGGTATTACTATCAATACTAACGTCTGCTGCATCCTATTCAGCAGCAATTGTCTATAGCTACTCTAGTAAACACCACTTTTGAGTAACAAAATGAATCTACGATGTGTCCACAAGATCATGGATGGGCATTTTTAAATCCAGGTCCATTCCAAATCCATGGATTTGAGATTCATGGACAAGTCTGAAAATTGAAGACGACTAACGATGACAATACTTTGAGTTCTGAATCTAAAGAAAATTCAGAAAGTCAAGGAAAACAAATTAAGCTCAGAGCTCCAAAAAATTTTAGTCCTATGTGAAGGTCTGTATATTAAACTTTGTTATAGTTAACATGAAGTTGTTGAGTAATTATGTACCGTATCAACATGTTTCGAAATAATTGTAACATGTATTTATACAAAACTTCCATTGGCAATAATATTGAATTGTTTTTTGAGGGATATTTGGATAAAAAGTGAAATTTGATTAATATCTGTTACATACCAACTCAAAGCGAGATCGTGGGATGCATGAATTGTAGAAAAACTTAAATGTGATTAGCTGGCGTAGGAGCTGTATTTCTATCTAATCGAAAAATCAAAATCCGATTTGCAGCAAACTCAAAGTTAACAAAATTACATCTAAAATGGAATGTATCTTATTTTTTCATGGGTCTGCAATTTTTACTAAAAACTGTTTAAGCAACGACTAACCAATTTTTGAGCCTATTACTTGACTACATGTATTTTACAACAACTACATGTATTTTTAAACAAAAATGCTTTGTTTTAGAGTTAAAAATGCACACTATGTGCATGCGCATATCAAAAACTAGTAATTTAAACAAAAAATGCATAGAATTTTTTCGAATCAAGTATTGCTAAGGCTATTGTAGTATCAGTGACTAAGCAAAAAGGCCAAATTATGTAAAAAATTTAAATCATGAAAAGTAGAAACTACGTTATTCAAATCTTATTGCTAAAAATTATAGAAGACTAAAAATTATTCCATAAAATCAAAGCAGTGTAAATTGGAGAATTCAGATTTCCACAGTTATTATAGTAGCACATTGTAGAAAATTATTGCTAGCACATTTACAGTGCTACTTTGAACATTAAAATTTTGGGAATTATATAGATATATTTTGTTCTAAAAATATGTTAGATCCTTGTAAGATTGTGGTATTAGAGATCATTAAAATATAATACGAAATGAAATAATTTTTGAAATTTCATAAATTAACTACAAATTTGAAAACAGTGCTGACGACTAACATTCTTGAGTGTCTTAAATTTTGTAAAATATGAACTTGCGCGTATTCGACTTCGGCATTTTCGGGCTACTCAAGCCTAGAATTTCAACCAGGCTGAATAGGGTTAATGTTACTAAAATATTTTTCCGTGTTATCTTTGTTACAATGACCTCTAGGCCTTCAGCAGCATCAGTTTGGGCTAATGCTGTATTTGCACGACTTCTTAGCTTCTAGTGCTGAACCAATATATTTTTAATGTCAATTTTTCTATTAATAGAAATAAAATTTAACATTTGGATCAATACTATTAGTAAAAGAATAGTGATAAAATTGAATTATGCCTTTCAAAGTGGGTATACAAAAATGCAAATAACAATTGCTTGGTTAGATAAATCACAGGGCGAAAATTTACAAAAAGGAAAGGAGCTGCACTTAAGAGATTCCACATTTAAATAGAGTTTCGGAAAAATGATAAGAGCTGTATCTTGAAATAATTGTTCATATATATTCTTTTATTCAATATGCGTCACCTAAATAATTTGCCGGAATTTAATCTCAAGTCAAAATGAACTATAAGGTTGTATAAATGATGTTATATTATACAATGGCATAAAACCAGTTCAATTTCTTATTTAAATCGTAATTGCAGATAACATTAAATAGGAGAAAGCATTAGCTTCTGCAATATAATTTTTGTACACTGGTGAAACCGAAACCCATCTAGGGTAACGTTGTTGGCATTGTTCTAACTGAAGAAGTCCAGTAATTAATGTATGACAAAAAGAAGATACACAGCTAAGACATGATAAATTTATATTTTTGAATGAAGCCTTAACATAAGTTGGAACTTTGAAATGAATATTGTTTTTATTGTTAAAAAGTGATATTGCATGAATTGATCTTGCTTTTAATACGGGAACTCCAAGATGGATCTTCAAAAATTGCAAAGATTTTCTTTTACTGACGCAGAAGATGAAAGGATGAATTTAAGGACTAACGATAAAGTCGTTGGAGGAATATCTAACACATTGAGTTTCTTATTACCAAACTACATATATTTGTAGAGAATCCCATTTTTAAACTTAAGAAGTCAGCTGGAAGATATTGATAAGATATTTTCACATCATCTGCATAAAGATATGGTATTGAATAAGGGAAAACCTCAGGTAAATTATTAATAAAAGTTTGAAAAAGCAGCGTTCTTGCAAACTGCATCCCCATGCCCTCTACAGAATATGTACCAAATCACGTGTTCAATTCTGTTCCCGCTAAATATATTTTTTTAACTTATTATGCCCATCTCTCAATATATCCTGCAGCAAACACTTTTGCATTATTCTATTGATAACACTACACCTTTATTGCAAAACATTTGAATGTTTATAGCTTAAAGGATATAGAACCCAATTGCAAATGCATTTTACTAATACTACAACTAGAAGATTTAGAAAAAATTTAAAATTGTAATACGCAATATGAAACTTAAGTTTGGCTTATTGGAACTTATTGTAATGCCAATATTTTATATACCACAAGAGCGTAGCAGTACTCTGCAGTAGAATTTCCAGACTACGTGCACACAGGAGAAGGAATTTAGCAAAGAAATCTATGAAAATTTAGGAATCCATCAATCAATATACCTACATGTCAATCCTGCCCTGCACAAACCAATTAAAATTCATAATCTTAGGTAGTCCCATGTTTAGGTATTTACGCTCAAAAGATTCCATTAGAAGCAAAAGTGTCACTGTGCAGTCATATGCAGGATCTTGCTTATCTGGGCTAAGGCAGAGGATTGAATTCTATCCTCGACCAAAATGGAAGAAACAACATTCCTAGATATCGAAGAAGTTAAAAAGCTAAGTTCTTTGACCTTATTAAAAAAATTATCCATATTTTTAGTCCTGTTAAAATTTTTCTAGGTGAAATCTCACCTATGATTAAAATTAATATGATTATTGAAATATTCAGTATTCAAATTATTCCACAGTTTTGTTTTCACCCTAAAGTTGTTAACGGTTATTGAAAAGATTATTTTCATTTTCCACTTAATTGGACTGGAAATTTTTTTAACTATTAGTAAGTCCATTTTTAAGCCGTCTTCTGGTCGCGAAATCCAGGTCTTCAATGCCAGACCGACAAATAGCAGCGCTTTTGAAAGTTTCGCTCCTCAACTGCTGCCGGCTTTGGTTAGCAACTTGCCACACTATCCGTTTACTCACCCATTCAGAGTACCTAATGCAAAAGACACCTCTGCATTTTATAACACTGATCCGAATAACTAATCATTCGACGCTCAGAAGTCGCCGCCAATATCATTTATGTCCACTTCACCTGCCCTAATTCAACAGCTTTTTTATATTTTAACAATGTCGATTGAAATTTATAATCCAATTAAAGATTCGCAATGTAATAATTGCTAAATATATAGTACTGTTCCTACAAAGAAATTCACAAATTGATTTATTAAAAAATTATAAGAGGAAATATAAGCGCTTGTTCGGAAAATAATCATACAATGATGCTTGGAGACTGGAATCTACATTATATTGAAACACTAACGAAAAGTAAAACATTGATCGACTTTTAAATACATTCAATTTAAAATTGACTAATACACTAGAGTGGAGCCCGTAGCAGGCACGGGCTTTTACCTTACGAGCAACGAGCAGGGCATGTGCTTCAAGCTGAGGAAAAAACAATAGTTTAGAAGAAAAATGTATTGTTCTTCATCGACATCATTGTCAATTAGTTTCCAGCAATAAACTTTCGTCTTTGTCTAAGTCGCCGTCTTGAAATATGTCTCCATACTTAAATATCTTGTTGTACCTTACGAATAGGATGTCACTGGCGATGTCATCCGACACAGATGCTCTCAGCGGCGAATGAACTAACTTGTGCAGACTGAAACAGCGTTTAACCGCGGCTTCACCAACATTTATTTTAGTGAGTTTGTAATAAAGAAACAAACCGAGTTTGTTGGGAACAACTGCATCCTCTCCATGAAACTCGCGATCTTGTACATACTTTTCAAAGTCTGTTACTTAAAAGGCTGTCAGCCAGTTCTTTATTTTTCTCTCTGAAGCAACATCCAAAACTTCGTTGTGTTTCACAAATACTGAAGTTTAACAAATTCGTTTTTGAGCACTGGTTTTCGTTTTCCTGCAACATCTACAACAGTTACTCGTCCATTATCTTGAAATTCTTGAAAAGCTGCTTGAAAAGCTGAATAAAGTTTTGGTCAGTCAGTTCTATCTTTCTAATAGCCAAGTTGAGAACTTTAATAAAAGGTTTTAACGTTTTTATGACAGCAGTAACGCATGCGTGTTCATCCATTTTCCACTCTTTCTCCAAGTAAACTGCAAGGTCATTAAGTCTGTCATATACACTGTTCCATCATGTATCGCAATATCTTCGTACATGATTTCTCTCAATGTGTTGCACCAATGTATCAAACACTATTTTTTTAAACTGGACATGTTTAAACAGATCCTTAATCACGAGATTGAACACGTGAGCAGCACATCTCAGCGGTAGGATGTTGTGTGATCGCATGTAAGGGGCAGACGTACAGGAGATCATTGCTCGAGAGTTATCCGTAACTACAGCCACAACAACAATGTTATACAGTGTAAGCATTTCAGTAACACTGGTTACACAAGAAGCAACTGTTGCAGCATCTGTAGAAATAAAGAATAGAAACAAAACGTTGACCTGTAACAGGATTTTTCCAGCCATCGAGTACAAGAGTAAACCATTGACCGCGACACTCTTCGAATACTTCTTCTTGAAGTTCTTGAGCCAGGTTACGTATTTTGACACGAACGTCTTGACGACTCACTTTAGGCATAACAAAACCCATGCAAACAAAAGGTCTTCAAGAAAACTCAATGGTAATATATGCTTACTGCATACAAGTGTCATTACACTTTTTGTCAACGGGTCAAGGTCAATCTTTGCTTTCTTTGTAACACTGCCAAACCCAGATTCCATCAAGTCAGGTTGCGTATAGTTTGTTTTTGGCGTTGAAGACTCTAGGATGTTTATTCATAAGATGCCTTCTTAGGTTGTTTGTACCCGATGCTTGCTGGTCGTATATGAATTCCACCTTAAGACACATTTTGCACATTGCTTCTTTGCGACCAATTGGGATTTCATAGAAATAGTCGTATGCTGTGTGTGCAGGCATTGGCCGGATGATAGCATCTCCTGAAAACCGCGCTGCCATTGCCAACCAAATGCGCTTTGACAAATCCTATCTGAAATATAATTGGTTGAACTCTGATCAAAGCATTTCTTACATGCTCTGTGTAAACAAAACGAATAAACAAGAAGTGGGTTTGTTGAACGGGCTGGTAGTACGGGCACGGGCTTGTCTACGAGCAGGGAATTCGGGGTACGTGCGAAGAGCCGGACACAGGCGCGGGATCCACCCTAGCTAATACAGCATTCTCGACTTGAATAACATCATTGAGTAACACACTCATTGTCTACATTTTACTTCCTGAAATAAACAACACATGACCACTGCATTGCATCTATCAAACTTTTTAAATGCGATTCGTCTTTAAAAAATTTTGAGGAGAACATTTTAATTAAGTGCTCCCAGCTTGGCTCCAAAAGGGGGAGGCAGTCGCCTTCTCTAAACGCATAACTGGTTTGCACATAGTTAACCTTGGATAATCGACATTTATAAAACACTTATTCTCGAAAAAATAGGCATTCTACAATTTTGTCGAGCTCGGAAATTTTGCTGCTTATAAACAAGCCAGAAATTTATCCCACGATGACAATCACAGGGCGTACAATGAATGCTCTCGTCTGCCAAATCAAAAGGCAAATGGAGGCTAATTATTGAGATCAGGGATAGCAAGAAATCCCAATTAAGCTGGATTGATGCAATTGAAATCTCACAGGGAAAATTTTTTATTGTTGACTATGAAATGTCTTACCAATTAATCAAGATTTTTTAATATCTAAGAAATTCAATGGCCCAAATGCTAAGTATGAAAACATATTACCAAATTTTTTAAGCCGCAAGAAAAATTGCTATACATGATGTATTTGTATACATACAATTAAAGTGTACTATTGGTCAATAAATTTACATGACTGAGATTTTTTCATTTCTTGAACTGTAGTCCAATCTGTTCCATGCCATATTGAGTAATTTAAGAATCCATTTTTCCTTAGTTTTGTATTCTACTTTGTCTTACGAAATTTAATTGTTCCTTGAATTAAATGACTGGAAATATTCGATTATATTTTTCAAAATATTGATAAACGTGAAGAACTTATCACCCCTTAATACGGATTGCAATGCCTCGTTTTGTTCATATACCGAATTCAAGATCAAAGCACTTTATCTGTATTAAGAAAAAGAAAAATGTTTTGAACAATCATTCATTGAACTTTGAACTGATTAACTAAAGGGATAAAAGACCATTAAAAAATTACAAGCGTTTAAGAAGCACAATAAAATTAGCTATGTAAATATTAAATAGCAGTGTGCTCAAATTCTTCCATTGTGGACCACATTTAATGTTATGCAATCGGAAAATTTTTTATGCAATTTTACCCTTTGATTTTCTTTGTGCAATAATTTGAAGAAATGAAATCGATGCAACCGGCAGAAAGATTAGCATTTCAATCTTAGAATACACAATTTGAAATTTAAACAATTAAATATCTTTGACAATTCAAGACTTGCTATAGCACAGTATATATTTTGTCTGCATTTTCCAGTCTGCTCTGATTTTAGAATATACATTTTATACCTAATGAAATGGCCATTGAATTGATCAGACAGTATTCAAAATTTTGTTAATAAGTAATTTTAACTAAGTAGAGCGATAACTAAGGCATACATTAGGGTCTCCTTTTTTATATACCTGTCTAATATTGGCTAGTTGTAGTTGTTCACGGAAAATAGAATATCTAAAACATACATGCAGAATATCACAGAGAAGATTAGTTTATAAGTACCAAACAGTCATTTTTTACGGACCACTAGATGCATTTTTCAGTCTCAAGTTTGATTTTGAAATTTCATATTTTTCCCGTATTCCACCAGGGTCGCTTGACGTTTTCACCTATATACTTTTCTATGTTTATATAAACAATTATATATTATGCATATATTTTCAGTATATTTAATTGTTTCACCATTATTATGAATTTTTTTTATAGCAGCAAGGTTAGAAATATCCATATTTACGAGTGATTTCTTATTTTGGCATTTTGTATGTAGCAGAATTACTTGCCTTTTTATAGTAAACCCAATTCTCAGCGGACTGTTCATTGCTACATTTAACCCAACTTTCATTTTCTTGTTTAGTCAATTTTAAGCAATCTATATCACTTCAAGGCTTACAGTTAGTTGTTGACCTTATTGAGTTTTTCTTTCCCAAAATTCAATTTTCATTTTTTAGGAAATGTGTTAGTTTTAATAAAAACATTCAGATAAAAATATTTTCCGTTTATAAAACCATCAACAGTAAAATTATAAAGATATATCTATTAGATTTTATAACAATGGCTATTGGATCATTCCAAAATACTCTTTTCAAATTATAGGCAACATTGCCAAATTGATGAACTTCTGGGACAATTTTGTTTGAATTTTAGTTTTTTCATTTCTTGGCTGATTTTGGATTGAATTGCGCTTAAAATTCAATAAGTTTGAATCCTAATATTTAAGGCGGAAATTTCAATCAATGGGGAAATATCTTGGTGGAGTGAAATGGATACCACACTTCACTAATGTCTGTTCCATTAATTATTTATGCAAGTTTATGATTTTTTTTATGAAAATAACATGAAAATTGCTTGAGTGCAACTGAAATGACACATCTGATGTTCAGGCAAAAACTCCTTCTCAGCATGCCACATGCTTTACTATAATACAGTATGCTACACTACAACTACCAAGCTAACAAAAATATAGTTAATAACAGGAGAAATAACAATCAGGGAAAATAATCTTGGATGAGAATAATTTCAGTGGATTATTTCTTTTGAATTTTGATACTGCGTATTCCGTTCTTTTGATAATGAGTTGCCCTAGTTTATGATTTTGAGAGTCTTCAATGTGTTGATGTAAGGATTTGTCTTTTGCTTTATGATGTTAAAAATATTTAATTATTTACTAATGAGTTTCAATTTAAACACTTTCTTTTATGTATTGTTACGTTTGGATAATGATGTGTCTGATTCACCTGTATATACTTGTATGTCATGAATTATAATAAAGTTAACTTATGAATTTGATAACATTTTAGTTTCATCTTGATTTAAGAATCTTTTTACTTTTAGAATTATATAGAAAATTCTCATTGATTTTGCATAAACTTGGTCTATATGTCGTTTAAGTGAAAACATGTTATTTATGATAAAACCAAGAGATTTCATTGTTGTTACTAAAGAATAGCAATCAATTTTCAATATAAGTTGTCAACAAATTTTTTTCTTCAATGGTATAATAATTTCCAGGGATTTCGTATAATTGATTTCAAATTAGTTTTTTATACCAAAATGTGATTTTATTAATAATTTAATGTGTTAAGTCTAAATTTTGAAGAGATGGAAGAGAAATCAAGATATCATCGCATGTTTGCTAATAAATCCATTTATTATACCTAAAGTTTCGCAACTTAGGAAGAAATTGGCCTCAAACGGAACCTTGAGGAACACCTTTGTTGACCTTTACCACATTTGAAGATCTGTTATCATATTTAACCATTTGTTGTCTATTGCCAATGAAACTCTCAAACCAATTAATGATGTGCGGATTTAAATATAGTATCTTTTGTAAATTTTCAAATAATATGTATTGATTTCCATTGTTAAAGGCTTTCTTGATATCAAGACTGATTAATTTTACATAACCATAATTTACAGTTTATATGACTGAATTCATTTTTGAAGTTCAATAGCGGCATTTGTTATTATTCCATTTGCTCTGAATCCATGTTGATTTATATATAAATGACTGTTGTATATATTTTTGATGTGAATATTAAATATAAGTTTTTCAAAAGTTCCGTTTTCGTAATTATTACCTTAATGTTTGTTAAATAAATGAAGAGTTTTTTGAGAAAACAACAATTGCATCGCTGAGGGAGAGAGTGATGTGCTGCAATTTACATATTTACACAGTACTTACAAGGATTGTTCTCATTTAGAGAATTTGTATGTATATCACTTTCTGCACAAAACATGCCTGTGATTTTTTAAGCACTTATTTCTTGAGTGTCCATACATCCCAGAAAAAGCACATACGTGCATAAAAATATTTCATAACCTTGCACATCTCACCACCAATATGTATGCTGTCCCCAAGCAAAAATTTCCGTTTTTGGGGATACTTTGTCAAAAATAATTGACGTTTTATTATAACCATTATTTTTATTAAATAATAATTCAAATATTGAATCATTTAAGCCACACAAATATTACAAATTTGGGTTTTCAATGAAATTTTTTCCTTGATCTCAGGAGTACTTAAGTTTTCTAAAAATTCGCTGTTTACACTAGGAATTTCTAGAGTAGATCATATCTTTTTGTATTCTACAAAATTTTACGACTTATTTTTCTCCAAGCTTTTAACAACCTCGACCTCAGCTTTACATTCGCAAGTAAAAACAAGTTCATTATTCTCATTTGGGGATACTTTTTGAATTTTAGGAAAGGCTTTAGTCTCTAATTTCTTTAAGAATATCTCAAGTTATATTTGAGATATCTGTGTTTGTTATAGGTCATTTATTCGCTAAATTTTTGCTTGAACAATTAATATAATAGCTGCTTGTTCGGTTAATGGATTTCTTTTTACAATATTGGTATATAATTACTCATTATAACTCATAGTGTTTTCAAAAGATCAGACGAAGTAAACCCGTGGCTGGATAAAAGTGCATCATTTATAGTTTTGCCTCTCGAACAATTTACAAAGCTCTTTAATTCATTTTTTAATAATTTAATTATTCATATATATCTTGAGAAATTTTAAATTATGTTTGAAATATATAGTACAGGGTGTCCCAAAAGTAGCTTTACAACTTGTTTCGTTAATAACTTTTTGAGGAAAACTTTGATTCCCACCAAATTTTAACATGAGTTGATATAGGCAAAAGGAATTTTTTTGACACCAAAATCATGATTATAGACTAAGTGTAACGCTTATGACAGCCATTTTAAAAAAAGTTACTATTTTTTATGCTGAAATTTCTTGAATTTGTGACTACTTCTATCGGTCATCACATTATCGACGTTCTCGTCAGAGCGTGAGGTTCGAGGTCGTCCTGTTCTGTCCAAGTCCACCAGATTGCCTTCGATGGCTTTGGCGTGAAT
>CABFPE010000038.1:1911039-1921955 GCA_900660155.1 Hofstenia miamia | reverse complement strand
ACGACCCACCTCTCGACCAATCAGAAAAAAGTGGAACCTCCTACGACCCAATATATACTACTCCCATGCTTTGAATGGATTGGTGGAAGCTGTTGGATCAAAGACAAATTTCTCCAAGTAGACATCAAAAATGCCTTTAACAGTCTTAATCGTTCAGCAATACTTTCTCAGGTTAAACTTCATTTTCCACAGTTATATCCTTGGGTCTATTTTTGCTATTGGTTGAAATTTGGATCTAAATCCTTGCTTTCGGCTTGCGGAGTTCAAAAAGGTGAACCCTTGGCTTCCCTTTTGTTTGCTTTAGCTCTTCACCCGATCGTTTCTGCTATCAAAGATGAATTTCTTGAATTAGCATGCAACGCAGGGTATTTAGATGATGATTCACTGGTACGGGACGTTCCATTTTCGTGTAAAGTATTTGAGTTTGTGGTGTTAGCTATGAAAAATGTATGCTTGGAAATTAGTTTACTTAAATGTGAAGTTTGGTCGCCTAATCCTAAATGCGATTTTAGTGCTTTGCCCAAGACAATCAACAGACGAAAAGATGGTTTTGCCACTCTGGAGCTCCTATCTCAAATTCTCCAAAATTTGTCCAAGAGTTTTTTTGGAAGCGTGTTTGAAAATCCATTGAAATCATTAATGACATAAGATTACATGAAGACCCACAGTTAGAATTGCATATGTTGAGGAGCTGCGCTTCATTACCTAAGATATCTTTTTGTTTAAGAACTTCTAATCCTGCAGCTGTTACAGCAGAACTTGAAGAATTTGATTCAGCAGTTCATCAGTTTCTAGAAAGTATAGCAGGTTCAGTTGTTTCTGTATCACAAAGACTAAGGCATTTTTGCCAATTTCTTAAGGATGTCTTGGATTACCACTAGCATCAACAATTGCATCTGCTGCGCTCTTGGGGTCATATGTTGACAAGAAAAAACTATGTAAACAAATTGTTCCCATTGATGATTATGCTTACTCGGTGCCACATCAGTGTTTGCAAGAACTTTCTAGCAAAGGACTAGTGTTGTCTGAAATGCCTTTATTCATGGCGCTAAATTCACAGAAGTCTATTTGTTCACTTTTAGAGTAAGTTAGCCTGAGTACTTGTTTATCCTCCAGTTTGTCTTCTCGCGATAAAGCAATACTTCTCTCTTGTTCCATACCAGGAAGTGGGGATTGTTTGGCTGCGATTCCCTTGAAAGCACTTGGTCTTTCTTTGGCTCCTGCTGAATTCCGAATTTTGCTTTGTTATCGGCTTGGCATCCCCTTAATTGATGATGATTACAAAAAATTTCCAAAATGCTTTATGCCTTTGGATTTCTTCGGTGATGGTGAAAAAATTGCGCGGCATGATCGACTCAAGGACGCTATTTTTGCAACTGCTGCTAAATTTGCTTTGTCTCCTGTGCTTGAAAAGTCTATCCTCGCTGAGTCTCGTGCTCGTCCTGGGGACATCTTTTTGCCATGCTAGTCTTATGGCCGACCAGCCGCTCTAGACGTGACTATAATTAGTTCACTGCAGCCTTCGATTGTTTCTCCTGCGGGTACTAATGCTGGTCATGCTCTGGAAGTTTCAGACAACCAAAAGCTTACTAAATACGCAGAATCATGTTCAGCTGTTGGTATATCCTTCATACCACTATCACTGGAAGCTCTAAGAGGATGGTCACCAATTGCTATCAAAGTATTCGCCAAGATGTCTTTTATGTCTGCTGTCCTAGGTGCCTCTTGCGATCTGAATACGATTTCTACAAATTTGTTCCAGCAATTGTCAGTAATTTTTTTCTATTAAAAAAACAATTTTATATTTGGTGATTTTTAAATATTCTATTTTGTAATGTTAATTTTGTAAAATATATATAGTTTACTAAATAGGAAATAAGTAATAGATAAAAAATTTGAAAAAATATATTATAAAGGAAAGGTAGTTGTTAAAAATGACATCAGTAACATATTTAATGAAGTTTTGTTGCGACTTAACAATTATAATGGTATTAATACACACTTCTACACCAATGAAATTTAACATAGTTTCGGCTTTCGCTTTTTGATTCGTGAAAACGCGTGTATTAGACTTTTACTAACCAAGTAAAGTTGGTGGAATTTTAGATTCCCAACATAATTTTGCAAAATAAATAACTAATTTTATTAAAGAAGATGATTATTTTAATTTAATTCTTAGTAATTTGCGCAGCAGCTTCCAACAATAGCAAAAATTCAATTAATTCACACTTTAATATTATGCCACTTTAATTATGGAAACGTACTGTATACCGACATAAATAAATAACTTGTGAATTAATTCAATGTGCAAATAAAATGGGCTATAAAAATAACATTTCGTCATTTATTTAACAAAAATTCAGCAATCAAAATATTATGAAAAACTTTTCTAAATTGACGTATTAACTACTTTCTATGAAACATTTAATAATATTGCTTAATACCACAAACTCAATTTTCTGTCCTTTAAAATATTGGTTAGACACAATCATAAAACCCTAAGAATTTAGCTTTTTACACATCACAAGAAAATAATAAAAAATTCACTTTTCAACACATCAATAAATATATGGAAAAAAATTTTCTTAAATCTACAAAACGAAAATAACAATACTTCTATAGTTATACAAAGACATCAACTCTAAATATAGATATTTCCTTTTCAAATGTCTTCCTTTGTCACGCTGACCACCTTTCTCGGAAAAGATTCACTTTTTATTCTTATTATGGTGGTAATGGACGCTGAATTTTTTTATTGTGTGGATAAACTGTTGAGAATCGGTTTTGGGGAGAATCAGACTATGTGACAGCTTTCATTAACATCAATATTTGCATCAATAGTTGCATTTGTGTCCTTCACGTCATCTTGTGGGATATAAAGAGTAATTTATGGCAGTGTAAATATGACTTAATTTATCTGCCTAAAACACTGTTAATTTGAATGAAAAATTCATTTAGACCTAATTTGAATTTTTCTTATACGTTTTTTAAAGAACTACTGCTTTTAGCGCGCATAAAGGTACGATTATTTACTAACGAAGATTTCTTTAAAGTAATTCGAAATAACCTGTCAAGAGGGTTTTTGTCTACACCGAATACTTTTTCTGGTCTTTAAAAATACTTGAGTGAATCGGCTTAATGTCTTAAAATTTTTTTAATGTTGTAAGATATTTGGAAATGGTTTGAAAATACAAGAAGAAGATCAACCTGAAAAGTTATTGCACTGGTTGGCTTCTTCAACAAGCAGCTATGTGTGTCAAATTGTCAGTATGCTAGTTACAGTTCTTCATCAAAATCTTGAACAATTCAACAACGTGGGGAAGCCATTTTGTAACTTTCTGCAAAAATCTCTAATGAAAGAATTTGTGTGCTACCTTGTCAAACATTAATCGATGCGGTCAACCTCGAAATTTTTTAGCATCATTGGAGAAAACGAAAACCTGACAAACACAAAACCTGCAGCAGAGAAAGAATTCTGTTAAAAAGACTAAGTGTAAGTTGCTGTAATCCATTGTTACAGGATCAAAATTCTATACATGCTTCCCCTGTGAATGTTGGGTTGCTTCAGTGTTGATTGATGAGCTGATTGTACTGACTGGCTTTTATAGTGTTATAAATTTCTCCGTGAGAATTCAGTATGTTTACGTAATTGTATGTCTTGTTATTTTAAAAAAAACCCACAATTGTGCTAATTTTTGCATAAAATATATTGCATTTTGTGAAATAATAGATCTAGGATATGCTAAGAATTATAGAGGAAATAATCACTTCCTTCTATTCTCTAGTAACAATGACTTCAATTTCACATCCACCTCAACAAATTTGTCCCAATGTACAGGGTGTCCCAAAAGTAGCTTTACAACTTGTTTCGTTAATAACTTTTTGAGGAAAACTTTGATTCCCACCAAATTTTAACATGAGTTGATATAGGCAAAAGGAATTTATTTGACACCAAAATCATGATTATAGACTAAGTGTAACGCTTATGACAGCCATTTTATAAAAAAGTTACTATTTTTTAATTAATAATGTTGATGACGCAGCAATGTTTGACTGCAAATCAGGAATTGAGAAAGTTTGTGACAATTTTCAATTTTTCAGGTAACACGATGTCGACGCGCTACTCTGCAGCACAACGTTTTAAGATTGCAGCTTGGTACGAATGCACCAAGTCACCTATCATCGTCCAGCGAAAATTTCGGACTGAATGGGGAAAAAATGCGGCTATTCCATCAAGGCCTACAATCGTCGCCATTCACGCCAAAGCCATCGAAGGCAATCTGGTGGACTTGGACAGAACAGGACGACCTCGAACCTCACGCTCTGACGAGAACGTCGATACTGTGATGACCGCCTTTTGTCAGTCGCCGAAGAACATTATCGCATAAAAAATAGTAACTTTTTTTAAAATGGCTGTCATAAGCGTTATACTTAGTCTATAATCATGATTTTGGTGTCAAAAAAATTCCTTTTGCCTATATCAACTCATGTTAAAATTTGGTGAGAATCAAAGTTTTCCTCAAAAAGTTATTAACGAAACAAGTTGTAAAGCTACTTTTGGGACACCCTATACATTAGCTCAATTGATACACAGTTTTCGTTATTGAATTTGATAAAGTAGGAAAAATTCAGAGAAATCAAATTGGGATGCTTATGAATGTAGCCTTAATGTTTTTGCGTTAGAGTTGAATTTATGTAAATTAAATAATATTGGCTAGTTGTCACAACATATTTAGCAATATCTATAAATTTTACTATTGAGTAGAGAAATATAGCACAATTTTGACATTTTCAATATTTACGTTTAATGACAATTCAATGTGCATTATAGACAGCTTAAGGCGAACATTGAATTGGAACTTGAGTACAATTTTCCAACCACTTGCTAAGTTCAAACTATATATATATATATATATATATATATAAAGAGTTGTTCATACGAAATTTCCCTCTGCTCAAGCACGCCTGAACGAAATTTGATCCTTTTTATTTGCAAAAAGCACAGTTCAGACTGCTTTATTATCTCAAAACTAGATGTGGGAAAAGTTTGAACGTTTTTGAAAAAATCGTATTTTCCATTGAAAATAGTTAATATTTTCATGTACTTGTATATGTAGCCCCTCCGATATTTTAAGGATCTGATGCCACTGACGTGGTTCTGTGTAAATCTGCAAACTCTTGCTCAAAAATGATTTTCATATGTTGAAGTTTTCACGAATAAAAAATGCATAAATTATACGAAAAAACTTTGAGAAGTGCTACAAAGAAATGTCTAACCCTCATTAACTGAAACGTTTTGGACAATCTGTGATGATTGTTAATAAACCCATTACCTTATAAAGATAACTAAAAATTGCCATCATTTTCGTACCTATGCATGAGCACCACTACTTCGAACTTTGTGTACGGCTCATTTGAATGAAACTTGGCCACTCTACCTAGAGAAAATATAATATTTGCCGTTAGTTGTTGTTCGCATGATAATTATACCACATTATTGTCTGAATCTTAATTGTGGAAGTACTTAAAGTTTTTTTTCTTCTAAATCATGATTTTTCATTATAAAATAGTTGATTATTTTTGTCACAAATTTTCATCATAATAGAGAAGCACACTTAATCATAGATGTGGCCAAATCCAGAAATTACAAGTTTCCTAAGAGGGTTGAAGAAAATTGTTTATAATGTGGACAAAATGGTTTGTGACTTTAAGCATACCTTATAGACAGTTTGGCTTTAAGCTAAGCAGAAGTTAAGTCTGCAAAAATAAATTATATTTCATATTAAGTATCCTAATTAGATCTGTCCAAGTTGCATCAGTATTTTTGGCGGTGGCGTAAAATAAAAAATTTCTCATTAGCATCTGTGCGAAATTTAAAAAACTAATGAAAAATACATAAGGTTATATCCAAGAAAGATTTGATATCTAAGCATCGTCACAGACAGGTATTTAAGTGCAATCCAGATGCAGACCATGCTCTCTCACAAAGGAATGAGAATGATTTTTCGTGCAATATCTGTCAAATTTCACGCAGATTGATGTGAATCCGATGTTGTCAGTGTAGAGATGGAATCTGATCGGGTCGGATTACGGGTTAAGTCTTTGAAACAAAACGGATTGAATTAGATTGAAAATTTTATTTCTAAAATTTTTACAAGATATAATAATAATAATAATAACAATAACAGTATTGAAGTTTGTTTTGATCATTGTAATTTGTATCATTTCAAGACATTTCAACATGGTTTTAGATTGCCTACTTAACAAATAATTTGGATTAAAATGAACTAACTCGTATCTATTTGTTTATAATGGTTAGAAGATGATTGCTGAATCTAAAAGTAAACTAATCAGCAGCACGAATAACTTGAACAAAGAATACAAATTAGAGTTTTGGACTTATACCTGACAACAAAGAAGCCTAAAAAATACTAAATTCTTTTTCAAAACATCAAGAAAATTAAATTTTAAATACACACTTAATGAATTGCAATTTTCATCAATTTTATACTTGATATTTGAAATTCGGGTTGAAATCTGGTTAAAATTTTCATTTTGGGTTCGGGTTTTAAAATCTCAACCCGATTTCACTATGCGTCAATGACGGTATTGGATATACAGTTCCTGGCAGGAGCAGGAACACAGCTTTACTCCTGAGAGATTTTAGTTGATAACTAGGCATTCAAGCTCAAGGCCCACTTGTTTTGTTTTGTTGGACCTAAGTGGATTAAAATTATGAGTTCACTAGTGCCATTGAGAATACACCTTTCCACGAGTTTGCATATTTGAATTCTAAGAAAATTTTGCTGACATTTAATTAATTAAAATTTGATGAGAAATTATTATACAAGATAATTAAAATGAAAAGAAATTGAAACCCATTAGCAATTTAGCATTGAGTGTCTTAAAATAATTGATTGTAATCTAGAAAAGAAATATATTATGTCAAACATAGTATTTGTTTTCCTAAGTGTTCATAATTCTTATTTTGTTTGCTGTATGTATATTTAGTTAGTAGTTTAGTTGTATCTCTTAGGGAAATATATTGCTGTGTCTCATGGTAATAGAATAAAGGAGTTTACTCACATTAGTTTTTTAATATTGCCGTACTTCAACCGGACATTTTTTAAAACTTATTCATCCCCAGGCAGAAAAACTTGGAAGGACTATAGCTTGTATATAGCTGCATATTAAGAGAGCAAAAAAATTGATTTTCTGGAATCTTTGATATGATAGAAAAGCTAGCGTTGCGAAGTACCAAAAAATTTTAAAAATATATTGACAGAATAGAGCCCAAATTTGGCAGGGTCATAGCTAACATATAGCCATTGTATTCTCAATTAATATATATAAAATATAAACAAAGATTTACAGAACAATTTTTCTATCGCCGGATAAAATAAATAAAATTCTGGTTTTGTGGTGTAAAATAAATATGTCTCGAAAAAATGATCACAAAATTAATATCACTTCTAATTCCGAATATATTTTTAGGAAAAGTATAAAAAAATTAGAGTCTCAAGAAGGTACTAAAGAAGCCATTTAAGGGAAGCTCATATTATATTCCCACGCCATCGATTGTTGAGTACAACGTTAGTGAATATAAAAATGAACGAACTAATATAAATTGGAAGATGGCTCCTGGGCGAATCTATTTTTTTTTAAAGAAAAAGGCGATATTACACTTCTACTTAATTTCAAGGCGTGCTTGTCAATTTTTGCAATCACAAATTACACAACGAATCAATTAATGTTTTCCTTCTTATAGCTCATTCAGGAATTTTAGAGTTAAGACAAATAGATATTCTTCTAAGAAATATTTTTGCTTCCACTTTTCGTTTTTGCAATTTAAATTAATTTATTGTCGCATTTTATAAAAAATAGATATTCAAATCTATTATGTTATGCTTTAAAGTTACTTATAAGACGAAATATAGTTTACAAATATTATCAAGAGACTTCTTTAGAGCAACTTCTATTTTTTCGCAAATAATGCATAATATATACTTTATAAGAATTTAAATTTGGCGAAATAAATGTATGAATCAATTTCTGCATCATTGCTTAAAAGATTTGACAAAATCTTGACTGTTTTGAAAATTTAATTGCCTTAAGAAAGTTAAGTACATGTTAAAATTCTAAAATGTTAATGCAATTTGGTAAGTAAATAAATAAATATGATACAATTACAAAATCAATAAAACAACAACACTAGGAAATCGGGAACATTTTGGTTTAGGTAAGTACGAAGAATTAGCCACTCTGTTTGTATGATCTGGTACCACTAACGAGTAGAAGGGAACATTTCAAGTACGATCATCTGTGACCCAATTCGCTGCAAACTTCTTCTTATGATAATTTTAAATCCACATCATGTTATTTGTTCTAAAGTCTTTGACTGATTTTGGATGAGCTGTGGCTGCCATAATAGACGGCAGTGTTCTTAGAGGTGGATGACTTTCTTACATCCAATACATACGTAAAGTTCATAGAAAAGCAAATGATTACACTGTTCTGTAGAACAAGTCATTTTAATTATTGATTTTGTGAGTTCACATTTTCTTTTTTTGTATGTTTTAAAAGTTCTATTGCTTTATTTAGAATTGATAGAATTCATGTATACGTCATTATAGCAGTGAAAAAATAATGAATTTTTTAGGTTTTGAGGGGTATGTTCTTTTACGTAAATTAAACTCTGTCCCAGTTAATAAGTAAAGTTTTATATCAATAATGGAGGTTTTATTATAGGGTAAATACCATGGTTTTGGCTCGAATTAGATAGTTTAGGATCATCTGCATATTATTAAAAAAATGAAAATCAAAACTTGAAATTATACTGGTGTTTAGATCATACTACGTCATTTTCCTAAAAAAACGGTTTAGTAATTAACTGGGACAGAGTTTAACTACAGACATCTTTTTGTTTTATTTTCAAATTATACAATATTACTAAAGACTTCTTAGAAATCTATAGCCCAATTTTCCTATTTCAAATCTCACTATTCAGTAGAATATTGAAGTATGAATATTAAATTTGCCCAAATCTGGGATTACTGTGCACGCGTAAGAATTATTATTTAGGGGCATTTTTAGCAAGTTATGTAATGTTTTCCGTCGACCTAAATTTGATTGCAAAACATTTAACAAACGTGACTCTTTTCGTCTTATATTTTCAACTGAGGACTGCAATTGTAACAGAAGGATATTGTCCACACTTAGCATTTACCATGCTATACTTTAATATTGTGAAGATAAAGCCATTTCTTAGAATTCATAGGAATCCATAATCCTACATTTACAGAGCCTTAGAATTATTGCCCAAGCAGTGGTGTCGTCAACATATTTAATTCGATCTTCGTGATCTCTGAGCAAACAAGGAAATAAAGAAGGGCTTAATTTGGTGGTTTAGGTAAATTTATTCTTTGTATGTAATTAATAAAAAGGATGCAAGCCCATTGTGTAATAGCTGGTCCCGTATCAAAGTATTTTATGATCCATAAAATAAAAGCCCGATTAAAGTCAAACAAAGAATTCTAATGAAACTATTTCCGTTATATAATTTACTGAAAACAGTTGATTATCCAAACTGTTGAAGATCATGTATTCGATTAATCTAGAATTTCACTTCGTGATAGAGAATGCTATTCTCAACAATTTTAGAAACCCAATCTTTGTAAACCTCGAATTATTCGATTAGAATGGGGTTTTTATTGTGTGTAGTCTGAACACTTAGTAATTTTTTAACGACTTAACAACATTGTTAATTCTTTATTGATGAAATTTATTAAGATTTCAGATGACAGCGTATATAAATTGGCTTTGACTTCCACACTGAGCAATAAATATAAAAGTAGTTCATCAGATTTTTTGAGGCAATCTAACTTACTTTGATAAAGTTAGCGTTTTCTATGGGAATAAGCATAATTATGCCATTTCGCAGTTCATTTTTACTATGGTTAACAAGTGCAATCTAATTGAATTATCAGGGATCGCGCCAGAATTTTTTATTGAGGGGGCCTAAAATTCCTAAAAATGAAGAAATTTTTTTTCTTGGAAGCTTACTAAATACCTTAGAATGGCAATGTAATGCAAGGAAATAACTCTAGCAAAAAGTGTTGAGTGCCCCAATTTTTATCTGAAAACCGAACGTGTCAATATTAAATTGAAGTCCTCGCATTGTAATTCAAAACAGTAAAAAAAAATCTAAAACAATTTCCTTTGCAAAATATTCAGGAGGGGGGGGCAAGGCCCCATTAACGTTTATTCAACCAGTGCTAACAACTTTTTTTATAGAACCAGACCAGATCAATAGAAAATTTGCGTCTTTTAGTTAGTTTGGAAGGAGTTTGGCAAAGACATTTTGTGTTAGTTGGTCTGCATTTTAACTAAGTCATTTCGGGGTGTACTGTAGCTCTATTGTAGTTAACTTCCAAACAAAGTTTTTTTATTACAATTCGCCTACTTTAGGGTCTAGTCGTTAGTTTATCATCCCGAAACTAAATGTGTTGAATCGATTCTCAGAGATCACTACTGTTTATGTCTACAAATACAAATTTTATTTTAAACCTATTCTACCTGGGCTTCTTGGATACCTTATGCTGGAGAAAGGAGGATGGGATTACGATACTCAAACGAAATTTTGCACAAATATTTTTCCTATCAGTACAAACTATTAGAAATGTTCAAAATTTTGTTGTCTTCTTAATTTTTGATATCGTCATCAAATCTAAAAATTAGGTGATTTTTTTGAAGTATATTAAATATTGGTTTTAACATTTCGACATAATGGAATTCACTAAAATTTATTCTTAACTTATCAAATATAATATTAGACTTTGTTCATGCTAGCAATAATAATAATAATAATAATAATAATAATAATAATAATATTAATAATAATAATAATAATAATATTA
>CABFPE010000038.1:1899579-1910039 GCA_900660155.1 Hofstenia miamia | reverse complement strand
TATATATATTTATATATATATATATATATTGCTATATAGATTTGCTAGCAATTCAGTTTTAGAGAGAGGTTTTGTTCTCGCTCTTAACGTGATTTGCTTGCTTTTAACAGATCTTCATTCTATGTATATATCTAATCATAAATTTTTTAAATAAAATAGTGTATTTAAAAGAATCTTAAAATTTAAATTATTCATTGCTTTTTCACAAAATAATGTTTTGATTTATCTAGGTAGCTCTGAAAAGAGCTCATTGAATTTTAAGAAACGACGTGTGAAGTTACAAGCTTTATCATGTTAATAGAATATGCGATCATATTGGGGAGTACACAATCTCAAATACAGTTCTGAAAAATTGCGCCGCTTCCTCCAAACATTACAATTTTCAGTCCAAAATATAAACCAGCATTGAAAATCTAAAATATAATGAGTTTAATATTAAATTAACTGATAGTTTAATTAATCCCCTTATAGATGCTTTTTTCGATTTTTAATTTTTTAGTTTTGCAAGTGAACAAATAGTATTTTCTAAAATTGATTCGGTGAGATTCGAACTCACATATTCTGTACATGCGTACAGCTGTGTTTATCTTACACCACGAATCAGAAATAGATAGGCGCAGCTTTAAAATTGAAAGCCGCGGGTAGGTAGATCTTCCACACCACCCAGGAGGTGTCTACAAGGCGCGTTAGGCTTAACAGAACAAACAGCAGAAGCCTTCACCAAGTGCTGCAAACACAAAGTTATGAAAAAAAATTGATGACATGTGGTTACAACACTTAGTCCTATCACTGCTACAAAAATAAGTAGAAAATTTAATAACGTTTACAGGTTGAGGATCCAAAATTTCAAATACTGATTTTTTACAAACTTTTTTCTCTTTAACAAATATTCCTTTGCTTTTTTTAAAGAAAGTTATTACATTAGAATCAACAAAATAAGATGTTTTAAAGGATTTTCTACACCAAATGCCAGCATCATCAGAATAAAAATTTCGATTTGATGAATTTGCAGGTATCCTTAATATAATATANATATATATATATATATATATATATATATATACACACACATTTAAAATTTAAAGTTTGTAGATCTTCCACGCCACCCAGGAGGTTTCTACAAAGACGCGTTAGGCTAAACAGAACAGCAGAAGCCTTCACCAAATGATGCAAATCCATTATTTTTATATTTTCCCTGAAATAGTAAAGTTTTGTGTGGAGTTGCAACATTCAGTCCTATACTGCTACAAAAAAAATATACCTTTTGAAGAAACTTGTAAAATCTAAATGCAATTAGGTATATATATATATATATATATATACGAATACATCCTTCTATGTACAAATTTACATAGTATTATTTTAAAACAATAGACAATGGTTTTGAAAGAAATTATACTCTTCAGACATTTGAAAGACTTCCCTAGAAATGTACAAAGGGGCTATCATAAATGTAGGGGTGTACATAGAGTAATCTCGAAATGAAAGAAAATGTACGAGTAAATTATAAATATTTATATTTATATATATATATATATATATATATATATAGTCACCGTACAAATTTACTTTTTACATTTATATTCAAAACCGTCAGTTGTACTATAAGGGATTTTTGGAAAATCCGGCATCCTGTACATCCCACCCCGATTCCCTTAGTACAACTGACGAATATATTTATATATATACCGGTATATATATTCATATACATAATTTTCAAAAATAACAAATACCAAGGTATATATTGTAGAGAATAACTAAAAAACAAATATAACAAACAAACAGTCATTTCACAAACATTTAACTAACTATTTCAAGTCCTAGAATTTACTAAAGTCGGAGTTAATGAAGCAGCTACCAGAAAAACAAAATAAATTATTAAGCAAGATACTTACAGTCAATAAAGTGATGTCTCACTATGTCAATGATGTCAAGCACCATTCGCTGGTACCCATTTGAAGTCAAATGGGCATCAATGCAGCCATTGATCCTTCGTAATTCACTTATTCTACGTTTAATGAATTTACATGACACTTTTTTGGATAATTTGTTAAAGAGGGTTGGGATAAAGTTAATTATCGATGTTCGAACGATTGTTCCCACATAAATTACAGTTTCATTATGCTAAAATAGTTTGTAATTACTTCAATATTAAAAAATAACACTTTCTTGAGACGCTTCACACAATACGAAATTGTGCACGCCAACTTTATAACATTAGGCGCCTCTGAGGCAAGGTCATTCCCTCCCCACTGCAGTAACACCAGCCGATAACCTTTAACCTTATTCTAAGGAAATTCATTAAAAACAAATAGTTATTATTCTACCTACACATAACTCTAACAAAGTATCTTTAAAAGTGGGTTCAGGATAGAAAATTCTCCCACCTCGAACATAATATAAATGGAAGTGTCTTGGAAAATGTTCCTTTGCATGGTAAACATGCGATGTGCCAATAATTGCAACGGATTTCATCTAAGTAAACACACATAATATATATATATATATTAAATATTAATTTCACTAGAATAATCGAGGAATCCACCTCTACTAGAATAATCGAGGAATCCACCTCTACTAGAATAATCGAGGAATCCACCTCTACTAGAATAATCGAGGAATCCACCTCTACATTAGAATCAATTACAAAATAAGATGTTTTAAAGGATTGTTTACTCCAAATGCCAGCATCATCAAAATAAAAATTTCGATTTGATGAATGTGAAGGTATCCTTAATATAATATAGACATCCTCCTTATAACCGTTAGGTATACTATCATATATACAGGTTTCATCAGAAGTTTTAAGAAGGTGTATTATGAATCTACAGTCCAAGAACTTACTTTGAGGTAAAGGACTACCAATTTTTTTATCAAAGGATTCATTAACAGGAAGACGTTCCTCATTGATATTTTCCTTTAAGACTTCCTGTTTAACTTTAAGGGTAGGATGAATGTCTATTTTACCATAGGGTAGAGTTGAATCACTTTCATAGTCCGATTCCAATGCAATTTTGACAGTACAATTAGTGCGGTAAGCAATATTTTCGTTAATAAAATTAAAAACCTGGTTTACATTGGAAGGCACAGTCATGTTCAATAAAACTGACGACAAATGAACTATCAACCATGCCCCACAAGAAATACCGTCAAATTGAACAGGTTTTTCATGATAAAATATTAATTTAAAAGAATTTTTTAAAGTAAAAAATTTCATAATATAAAAAATTATACTCTTACCATTGTCAATATTTACTAATGAATCATAAAATGTTATAGTATTTACAGAAAAATCTACAACTATGCCATTATAGTGAACGCTATCACATAAGGGAATTAAAAGCATATCACTATTTTTGCATTTATTGGAAATATGTTCCATAAAGTTTAAATAAAAAGGTACGTTATTGCTTTCTATAGTTGATAAACACCCATCCAAATATATATTGCTTTGAGAAATTCTATTTGCTACGTTAAGGCAAAAATCAACAGTAGAAGAATCTAAAAGTGAACCATTTTGCTCACACTGCTCAAGATTTTGACAAACATGAGCAATCGATTCATCAACACTTTGAACATATTCTATTTCAGAATCGCTTAGTGCAATTAATTCAGTCATTGTACTAATAAGGTAAATTAAAGCAGTAAGATAGTAAAAAATCCGACTATTGCCAATGTTTATACTCCGTAAAGTGCGTAAAACGAAAAATTGTGAATTGTATAAATCGTAAATTATATAAATTTAACTTTTTCCATAAAAAAATAAGACCATAATTGCCATAACCTTTGCAATTTAGTTACTAATGTGTTGTTTACAGACTTTACCTTTATTCCATGCCGCGAGCAATTTTCGACCAATCAAAACGCTCGCGGCATGAAATTCTTAAGGCTTTTGCTCTCGACCAATCAAATTGCTCGCAGCATGGAATACAGTTACCCGTAATATGGTGCCTGTACACCTTAAATTATAAATTTCCAGCCATTTGATGAAATTCGCTCACGCATAAAACAGTTTTTATCAAACAGTTATAACCATATAATATATAAACAGTTTCTCATATTGTAATCACGTGAATATCCCTTTTCAACATACTAAAATTTACAGAAAAAACTCGGTTGGATTTTGTTCAGTTGATGTCAAAAATATAAGAGGTAAGTAGCAATGATTTTCCACCAAGGCTATTAGCAAATTCGGAAATCTCAGGGCATGTCTAGGTCTTTTTGTAACATACTTTAAACCAAAATTGAAAATATCTATTAAAGCGCGTTCCTGTGGCTAAAGTTGTTAAAAAGATTAACAAGTTTTTTTGAAAATTTCGACTTTTTGAAAAAAATTAAATTCTCCCAATGCCAAATTTTCATGTATTTATAAGGTCAAATATTACTTTCATTGCGGAAATTACCTTGTATGTTACAAAATAGTATCTTATTAATAACATTGGTACTATTTAAAGTTGATATATTTTCGAAGTTATCGAATTATATGCTATGCATTTTTAATTTTGTAGTGTGTATATTCATTATATAATGATTCATGTCTATAGCTCCGTAAAAATCATGCCTTGCAAATTTTCTACAAATCTCCGTTTTTAATTGAATGACAATTTCAGATAATAGAAATATATGTAAAATGAATACTTACCAGTATGATATTTAAATTACTTTTCCTTCCTTCTGTAAGAAACTCAGTACAATGTCCTAAATATGTTACACAATTAAAAATACCCACTAACTCATCATCAATTTATGGAACTTTGATAACCACTAATCCTATCTAAACAAATTAAAAAAAATTATTTCAGTATGTAATTGCTATTCAGATGGAACGGAGACTGTTCAAGTAGAAAATCATTTTCACTTAAATCACATCTGCTTCATTCCTAAAATACTAAAATTTTAATGAAATATTTGTCAGTACTTCCTACGGTTTGAGTTTACTGGGCTATAATACTTGCAAGTCAGAGTTCTTTTACGTAAATTTCATTGCATTTTATATTTTAGGTTACTGCTTTGTTAATCAGTGCTTATTCACTTTTCATTTCCCTCTTTACGTTATCACTCAATCCTCAGGCGATTTGTATCGAATCCGAGGGTGTTCTTCATCATAGGACCAATTTTGAAGTTTTCCGCAAGTTGTGTAGACTTCAGCAGTTCTTGGCAGGTATGCATGTGAATTGGATGGCGACAAATGGCAGTCTGCTTCTAAGAAGTTCCCGACATTCATTTTGGAACATTAGTCAATCTATCAATAACACCATTCCGTTGCCTTTTTATAGTCGTTTGTTAACAAAGGAAACTATGTCTATCACAGTGTTTTAAAATTAGATTGTAAAAATGTAATTTAAAAGCGAAGTTTGGAACTGTAAATATGTAGTACGACTTTGCTCTTCCGTCTGCAAATGCTGCAGGGTGCATTTCAAACATTGTACATGAATTAAGATGTTTGTGGGTTATTTTTCAATTATTTCATTGGAAAGCATTTTACATCAAGTTTTGCGGTTTCAATTAATTTGTTGCAGTTTTAGTAGTTAATTTTTATATAAAAATAGTCATTCGTTAGAAAAGTAAATGATTTCAGACACAGTAAGGATGAGATAAGGTAGTCTGCATTTGGATTAGCATTATTAATTTACAACGTGTATGAATGTTGCTCTGTTAGCGTCATTCGTAAATATAATATAATTGCATACAGCACACAGAGACATGTATAAAATTATATCTTTTACTAGTCATTTGTATGTGTTGTTCAAATTGAATGAGAATTTTGAAGAATTATGCATTCAAGCACTAGTATTGTGTAATAATGGGATGGTTTTTTCAATTCTGGCTCCTAAATATTGAGTGCAGTAAATTCAGTGAATGTTGCATTTTGAGTTTTCGATTAGATTACTAGCTATGAAAATTCTAAGGTTAAATAGTCAATGTTCTTTTTAATCGTTTTGGTTTTATATTTTTGTAAATACTGAGGTGATAGCGTTTCTACTAATTGTATGTCTGTATCAACAATGGTCATGGATCATTTCTATTTTTTGCCAAAAAGTTAATTTTTCGCTTTGGAACCAAATTGAGTTGTTAGAAATAATGCTCTGTAGTTTCTAAAAGAATTAAGTGTTTTTAACTAACTACTATCAGAAGTAGGAAAGTTATTCAAGGGAAATGAATTTTCATAACACTAAATTTAGTTGCTAATTAGTAAAACAAATTTTCGCTTCAACTTCACAAGTATTTTGCCGTTTGCTACAAGAAGAGTGCGTTTTTCTTGGAAATAACATTGCTTCTGCTGAGGGTGGCAAGTACTATGTGTTAATAAACTGTTTCCTTAGAACTTTCGAGCCAATTAATGTAATATCGAACCTCTCAAATCCAATACAGTATACATTAAGTTCGAATTTCCAGTGATGTTAATGTCCTGAAATAACCGATGTCCTACACAATAATGAATTCTCTAGCTAATATTTAAAATGATGCTCTATTAAATATTTAGTAGAATTTATCGTTCGTTTCCAGTTGACCATGAGTATTAGGTAAATCAAGCAACCTTTGGAAATACCTATGGCCACAACATTACATATTCATTGCAATTTAAAATTTAATGATACATTCCCAGCATGTGTCAGAACTAATTTTCCTATTTCAAATTAGCAAATATCCATTTTGATTGAAATGAATTCTATAAAACGAATTCAACGCTTATTAGAAAAAATAAATGATTTTTCAATGTTTGAGTACATAAGCAAACAGATTTTACACACCTCAAGTTTTGTTTTCAAAAAAATTGTCAATAGCCTTCTTAACAGATGTGAAAATTGAGGTGTTGTCAGCATGTTTAGTATTAGGATTTATCAAGAACTGGGGCGTCTGTGTATGCTGTTAAAAATGTTTAATAGGTCTTTTAGTATATTCTGAATAATTTAATTTGAATTTTCTTATGTTTACTAATAGCTTTTCTCCCCCCCCCTTAAAGCCGGTACTGTATGCCTGATAAACTTGTTTGAGAATTAATGATTTTAATTCTTTATTGAATTTTTTTAGGTTGTCTTATTTTCATTTCTTTTGTGCAATTTATTCCAGTTATAAACTGCAGTATTAATAAAGGATTTACTCATGATATTTTTATTAAACTTAACACGTGAATAGTTTCTTGATTGTCTATTTTTTTTCAGACAGTCTGTTGAAAATGAGAATGATATCTCGTCGTAGGGTGGAATTCTGTTTATGAATTTGAAGAAATAATGTTGTACATAATTAATTTAGATGAGTTATTACAAATATTTAATGCCTATTTTAGTTTATCATTTTATCATTAGGCTGTGTACATTAGCATATAAAATATTAGCATGATTTAAATACTAAAAACGAATGCATGAAACATTTGAATTACTGCAATTGGGGGTAACTGTTGGGAACATAGGATATCATTGTAAGACCTACAGCCATTTTTTTAATAATAGTATTTATTTGCGACGTGAAAGTAAGCTTTGAATCTATTGTTACTCCTAGATATTTAAACTTATTAACAGGTATAACTGATGTATTATTGAAATTAATTGAATAGTCAGAGATGTCCGTTTTTTTAAAAGGTTGCATTATGCAAAATTCAGTTTTTTCGCGCTAATACGCAATTTATGCATATAAAATATTTGCTCAATTTTATACAATTCGATTCAATAACTTTTAAAGCTTTATTTATTTCCACAGTAAATAGATGTATCATCGCAGTCAGTAATTTCCTTCATGTAATTCACATAAATATTAAAAACCAGAGGACCTAGTGTGGTTTCTTGAGGTACACCATTATTGACAGACAACCAATTTGAAAAAGTATCATTTAATTTAACTCGCTAAAGTCTATGACTTGAGTAATTAGATATAAGGTGAACACTGATAAGAGAAAAACCAATATTTTTTAATTTTTTTATTAATATCGCATGATTAATAGAATCGAATGCTTTTGAGAGGTCAAGACAGGCAACGCAACAAATTTATTAGTCCAATAATGCTCTCCATTTTTCTGTCGCTTGTATAAGTGCGTCTGATGTTAAGTAATTTTTTCTGAAACCAAAATGTGACTTGGACCAGTTTATGATTATTAAATGAAGTGTAATTTGTTCGTGTAATAGTCTTTCAAACATTTTACTGATTGGTGATGTAATAGATATAGGTCGATAGTTTTTGGGACACTTTGGGTCTTCTTTTTTCTAAATGGAGTAACATGAGCCTGTTTCAAGAAATCGGGAAATATTCTATTTTATGAATTCATTACAGATATAATTTAAAGGTTCGGCAATATAATTTGTATTGTTTTTTAGTAACCATATTTGAATTTTCGAAAACCATATTGGAATTTTCGAACTTATTCTGAACTTTTAATAACATGACACACAAAATGCATATTTTTGCAAAAGTACGAACTGTCAAATTCAAGTTTTCTTAAGTAAAGATATAACCAAAAGTAATATGCATGACATTGATTCGCAACATCAAAATTATTATTACGTAGTTTGATGACCGCTGCATTGAAAAGCGTTTTTACAGCTCTGTGATAGTATACTTAGAAATATATTGGTAAAAAATGACCGGCAAATGACTTACCCACAGCATTCATAGTCATTTCAATATTAAAATGCCTCATATATCGCATTTTGAAAAAATGGATACTTAAATATTAAGCTTTCTCATCAAAATGGAACTTAAATACAGCTAGATCATTGTTAACTTGAAATTTATCTAGTACTCTATATATAGCATTACCATATTAGATATGCGGCTATAAAGTCAATTAAGAAAACCCGCAGATAATTGGGATTTTTTAAAAATGGGAAAATGATTTATCGCATTTTGCTATCGAAATCCTTATATGTAGCCTCAATATGTTTTCATTTCCGGTATCGTGGGTAATCTTGGTTTCCAGGATGGTTTGCAATAAGTTAAATCGTGTCTTCCTAGGGATACGAGCGGAAGTTCATGGCTGATGCCCGTTTCCATGCAGTTTTGTTACCTTCGGTAGTGCACTAACATTTCCTATTTAGTAAGCTATTATAAAGTCTCATTCAATATTTCTTACCAAAAAGGTAAATGGCAAATGCAACGTTTTGAAAATTATTTATAGCATAACATCAAGAGAACATATACAATCTAAATATCAATGAAACAATGAATACGCAATAAGAAAAAAGAAACATCCTTAAATTAAATTATAGGAATTGGACCTGATGGAGAATATTTGTCAATCAACAAATCTTGTTGCTATCATTAAATACTAACATTTGTAGCATATGTCGACATGTTTCTGATTTGTGTAAACGTTCAGGACTTGTCAATGGTTCTAGATTTGAAGGTGCAGGCCTACCGCCTCGTTCACCTGGAGTAACGTCTGTATTTCCCTCACTTTCTGATATTGAAATGTTTTCTATTCCTACCAGAAAGATTGTTCCAATCAGCTCCCGTAATTTCTGGGCTAAAGCTGTGAGTCACACTTTTAGTAAGATTTATCATTAATCATTGGGTGGATTTTTATTTTGCCTGCTTGTGTTCTCCGGTCTCCTCCTTGTGGGGGTTGTAAACACCTGAAATACGAAGATTCCAATCTCAAGAGCTGCTTAGAGCGTTGGTTGAATGGTGATTATGCTCAACTCTTGTACGAAGCAACATTAAGCCTAAATCATCTTCTGTCAGTTCCAACCAACATTTTAAGAGAGCTAGACAGTTTGGTGACAAAGGCAGTTTTCGTAGAGCCATAGCAGTCCTAAGTTCTGATGGTCTAAGCTTCAATGAGCAAACATTTCATGCACTGAAGGAAAATACAATAGATTATGGTATTGTGGACACAGCCATTCATGATAGACAAAGGCATTCTTATTAAATGTGTGAAAAGCTTTCCACTGGATTCTGCTGCAGGTGTCTCTAAACTTTATGCTTCCCATCTGATTAATGCATTCCAATGCCCAACACCTGAATATGGTGACAAAGCAATTGCATCTGTGCTCGAAGTAATCAACTGTTTAATCTCCGGTAATGCTCCTGATAAAATTGTACCATATCTTTGTGGAGCTAATCTTTTTGCATTGAAGAAAAAGGACGGTAGAATTCGCCCAATTGCTGTGGGAGATGTTCTTCGAAGATTGATTGCTAAATGCTTATGTCAATTGTCAAGGAATAGAGCAGCTGCTCTTTTTTCTCCACTTTAAGTTGATGTAGGCATTATGGGAGGTTGTGAAGCGGTCACCCATGAGTAGTATATATTGGGTCGTAGGAGGTTCCACTTTTTTCTGATTGGTCGAGAGGTGGGTCGTAGGAGGTTACACTTTTTTCTGATTGGTCGAGAGGTGGGCAGAAGGAGGTTCCACTTTTTTGTGATTGGTCGAGAGGGGTGGCCTTTGACCTGAGAGTAGTATATATTGGGTCGTAGGAGGTGTCACTTTTTTCTGATTGGTCGAGAGGTCGAGTGTAGGAGATCTCAC
>CABFPE010000038.1:1827251-1881144 GCA_900660155.1 Hofstenia miamia | reverse complement strand
TATATATATATACTTTTGTCTTTCTTTTAATGTAACACAAATTGAAATGGTAACATTTTAAAAATATAGAAAATTGAAAATTATATAAATATTTTTACTAAGCATTAAAGCACTTGAAATTTAAATTTTATAACATATTTTTGTATTGTAAGGTTAGGAAGGACACAATACAGATTGAACACTAATGGTGGGACCATGCTTTAAAGAAGTAAAGATAATTATTTTGGTGGGATGACAACCTTAGTTCTATTCTTTTCCAAAACACACTTTACTTTATATTTGGACATTTATACAAAAATTTAAATGTCATAAAAATGTCCTTAAAATAAAAAATCGTGATAAAAACTAAATGCAATCAATTATAATAAGAAATTTTATTCCTACAAATAAAAACTACCAAACCAACAACGGCATTCACAATTTCAATTTAGTAAAAAATGAAAAAAGTGATATATAGAAAACATCAAGTTTTGCATTTTGCCATCGTCTTTCAAGGAAAAACCTCGATTTTTTTAAATATGTAAAATGAAATTGATAAATTCCAACAATTAATACGTAGGTATTTTATTTATTTGTGCAGATGCAGATACACAAATAATTTATATTAAAATTTTTTATTAGTTTTTATAGAACATTTAAAAAATATTTCTTGAAGAGATTTAATGATGGAGAATTTTTAATCAGAGATTGGCATTGCCAAAAAATTACGCCCAAGCGCGGTGCGATCCATATAAATTAATGGTAAGTTTGTCCACCATATTCTCAATTTCATTATTGTAAAAAATCCAAACACTGAACTTGAAAACACTAAATTAGGTAGACATTGTAAGATGTCATTAAAAAATTTTAAATGTTATATTTTCAATACATTGATTATATAGTCTTTAGCATTCACTGCACTTTGGTTGATTTTCTCAGGGAAGTAAATATTTTTTTAAGTTTCGTAATATTCTGGAATTCCTAATCTGCACATGATTTTGGTGACTTACTTTGGAATGGATAAATATTGTCTTTCTGGTGACAATAATGACTTTGGTGCAATGTAAACTTTTGGAAAGTGTGTGTAGTCGGCAATGGAAAACACATATTAGTGCAGTACATGGGATATGCTGCTAGGTGCATGCTTTTGCATCCTAATCTCAAATCTATGTCTCTAATACCGCACTCGCCCTCCTGCAGTACTGAAAGAAATCCAACAACAGTCGAACCACCACCAGAAAAGAAATCAAGAAGCTTTTTCGATGATATAGATGATTGCCCTATGGCAACTACATGTAGTTCAAGACCATCAATACCCGCGCCAATGAAAAATGAATTTAAGAATTACACCAATATGACAGTGTAGACAAAATATAGCAATACTTTACATTTTTAGAGGAAATATTGTAAAATCACCAAGGCTGTTCTTGATAGCTTGAAAAATGTTTGTTCAACAAAATTTTAGCAAAGAAAGCGAGCGCAATTTCTCTGTCACTGGCTATATATTCACACAAAGATGATTACTGTATCCAGAGAGTCTGGAAAAACTCATTGTTTCAAAAAAGACTTTGTGCTCATTTGTTTCCATTAAATATATGATATTTATTTAAATATACGTATTACATCTAGGGATTTATTCAACCAAGTATATACTTAAATAATTATTTAAAAAAATATTTATCTGCGAGTTATTTATACTTAATTAAGCTTGATCAAATTGATTCCACAATTATATATTATTATTCGTCTTTGTATATTCTGAGTTTTGTCTGTCATTAAAGCGTATATTTTTGACATATATATATATATATATATATATATATATATATATATATATAGAAATAACATTCGTTTTTGTATGTTTTGAGTTTTGTCTATCATATAAACGTATATTTTTTATATGTACATATACTTAGATTAGATATTATAATTGACTTTGTACATTTTGATGTTGGCTTATTATACAAACCTATATTTTTATATATACACATATATTTATGTTGCAAAGAACATTCGATTTTGTATATTGTAATTTTGATCTTATATCATAAATTTTCAAAATTTAATAGAGAGAATTTAGAAATAATGTAGATTAAGTAGCATATATGCAGAAGTTCTTGAAGTAATTTCGCATATTAAAATTGTAATGAATATTTCTGCATGAAATTGTGTATGGTATTAAATATATACACTGTTCAAATATTCAAAAAATCAGAAAGAATTATCTCTAAAAATTTTTGAGCCTCAAGCCTTCAATATAAAGAATTTTCGAAACTTTCTTTATATACCTGTGTTTACAACCCTCTTTCCAGCAGTCCTTTTCGTATTCCCCTTGCTGATTTTTCATCCGTGCTTGAGTAATTTTATGACCAGTCTACCACTCTCTCCCGTCAACTTTGATTTCCCACTCCTCCTCATCTGTGGTGACTTCAACCTTCCTAATGTTTGTTAGAATAAACTTAACTCTAATGACGCCTATGAATCCGCTGTTCTGGATCTTTTTGATTCCTACTCTCTTGAACAACGGGTATTTTCTCCTACTTCCCACTCCTCCCTCCTTGACTTGGTTTTGTGCTCTCATCCTGATCGTATTTTTGACACCTCTGTTGTCCCTGTTCCGGTTAAACTGTCTGATCACTCATTTGTTCACTTCAGCCTGTCTGTCAAATCTATTACCCCCTCTGCTTGTCCTGCCACTACTAAATATACTCGATCTAACAGTGACTTTGTATCTCTAAATGCTGCTATCTCTTCAACCTGTCCCCATTTTTAATGACTCTTTCTTTGCTAATGACTGATACACCTTCCCTCACAAAGTTATTTAATCGTTTGTTCCTCGTCATCGAAAAAAGCGTATTTCTCTCCCTTTCTATTTCTCATCCCTTACAGTACACTCCTTGAATATACTCGAATCTTTCAAACGCCGTTACAGTCCTTCCGAATCTTCAAAACTCTTCTCTTACAAAAGACGTATTCAACTTCATGGAACTCAACAAAATCTCTGTTGTCCAGCCTCTCATCTGTATCTCTTCAAAACTTTTATGCCTTCTTGCGTTCCCTGCATTCCAAATATGACCTCTCAGCTTGAATTGGAACCATCTTTCTGCTCACTCGGATCTGGAGTGATCTCTTCAATGCCTATTTCTCCTCGAATTTTTCTGATCCTGTCTCTATCTGTCCCGGTCCTCCTGCCACCTCCCCACTGATTCGCTTGTGTGACATTGTCTTCAACGCCCATATTTCCCTCATGCGTAAGCCCTGCAAGTTGTCTGGTCCTTGATTTCGTGATGGCGTCCCATCCTTTGTAATCCACAAAACTTCCTCAACTCTTTCCATCCATTTAAAACATCTCTTCCCTTATATTTGCTCCTCTAAGCATTTTCCGCCTTGCTGGAATATATCTTGGATCTCTCCACTGTTAAAATCCAATCAGCCCCCCCTCTCAAGTCGCTTCTTATCATCCAATAGCTATTATTTCCTGGCTGTAAATCATCTTTAAGCATCTTGTCTTTCGTTATGTGTCCCCTAAAATTCGTCACATCATCTCCACTTCTCAGCTCACTTCGATTGAAAACTGCTATTTCCACTCTGATCGTAATGATCCTGGTTGCATTACCTTTTTTTAACATTCCTAAAGCTTTTGAACGGCTCCCTCATTCTATCCTTCTTGACAAATTAAGTAAGATTTATCTCTTCACTTTCTATTAATGAATTTTCAATTTAATCATTAAGTTTGGTAGTGATTAAGTAATTAATAATATTCTAAGCTAATTTATGTTATATTTATCTTTTAGTAAATTTAATGTGTGTAAAGTTATTCCATCTTCCTACATAGTAATGAATTTTATTTAATGAGTTAGCATTCTTTGGTGAAATACATATTGTAAATTCAAACCGACTACTATATCTATATAGAAAATTAAATGAACTAATGTTGAATTGTTATATTAAACACTGTCATTATGGTATACAAAATATATTTCAACTATTCTTATTTTAGGAAAATAAGTAAGAAAAAGTATGATATATCTCAGCTTTTTTTAAATAAATTACTATCTTTTTAATCACTAAGTTTGGTAGTGATTAACTGATTACTAGTATTTTAAACTACTTTATGGTATACTTATCTTTCAGCAAATTAATTTTTTAAAATTTATTTCATCTTATTACATAGCATTGAATAATATATTGCAATGAAATGTAATTGTTTAATATTTCTAATGAACCCTCTCAGCAGTATGATATTAAAAATTTATTTTAACTAATGTGATTTATTTATATCTCAAAAAAGAATGAAGAAAATGTAAGATATTGCTATTAATTATTTGTTATTCAGTTGAGTTTGATAGAAATCACGCATTTACTAGTACTTACAACAAATCTATGTTGCTTTTATATATATATATATGATGTATTTTGTTAATAACTGTATGCTTAAATTAATTCAATGATATTGATTAAAAGCTGTTTTAAAATGATTGTAATCACGATTTTGAATTTAGCTTTTGTTCAAAAGCGTTGAAAGAATATAATAAATATAGCTAATATGTATATTAAACTTTTTTTTATGAATTTCCTTTTAGAAAATTATGAATAAAGAACAAAGTTTGGAAATATCTTTTAAAAAATTAAAATTAGATTAAAGATATTTTTAATTATTTTAATTTTGTTGTGTACTATTATATTAACTTTTAATTTACATTAAATTACAATGTAAAATTGAAATAGTTTATTACAATTTTATAGAAGAGCTTTGTTAATTCTATTAGTTTTATGATTAAAATTAATTAAAAATAACCCTTGAATAATTTTGTCCTAAACTAGGAATCCATAGAAAACAAATATAAATTTTTCGTATATTTTAGAAGTCAATCTACTCGAAACCTGCTATTTAAATTAACATACCCTATAAACTATCTTTATGAATCAAAATTTATGTGCTCAATAGTACCATTATTAGTGTAGACCATTTTGTAGTGGTACTGTACTATGACTTCAAATGCTGTCAACGCAATTCTAATACTACTCGATGTGTACTGAATAACTCTATGATAATAACATTTTTAACAATTCCGAGACATCTTAGAACAAAAAATGTAATCAATCAAACTTTATTACATACGATGTTCATTTATTCGAATAAAATTTCATAACCTATCTCTTTGTAATATGATTTTAATATTCAATTAATCTCAATTAGGAATTGCCAATTATTTTTCTTTTAGCTAATATTAAGCTTAATTGAAGTTCTACCCCTAGTGCTAACCATAATTAGTGGCAAATTCAGGCTAATATTCTTTGCTCTTTCTCCAACTACAATTTATTATTTTTTTATAAAGATTATTGCTTTTTGTTCTTAAAACTTCTAAATACGGCTAAATAAAGTCATTCATTATTATTGGGTTGTCGAAAAAGTTCCCGCGGTTNTATTTTAATTTTGTTGTGTACTATTATATTAACTTTTAATTTACATTAAATTACAATGTAAAATTGAAATAGTTTATTACAATTTTATAGAAGAGTATGACTTACGCTAAAGCTTTGTTAATTCTATTAGTTTTATGATTAAAATTAATTAAAAATAACCCTTGAATAATTTTGTCCTAAACTAGGAATCCATAGAAAACAAATATAAATTTTTCGTATATTTTAGAAGTCAATCTACTCGAAACCTGCTATTTAAATTAACATACCCTATAAACTATCTTTATGAATCAAAATTTATGTGCTCAATAGTACCATTATTAGTGTAGACCATTTTGTAGTGGTACTGTACTATGACTTCAAATGCTGTCAACGCAATTCTAATACTACTCGATGTGTACTGAATAACTCTATGATAATAACATTTTTAACAATTCCGAGACATCTTAGAACAAAAAATGTAATCAATCAAACTTTATTACATACGATGTTCATTTATTCGAATAAAATTTCATAACCTATCTCTTTGTAATATGATTTTAATATTCAATTAATCTCAATTAGGAATTGCCAATTATTTTTCTTTTAGCTAATATTAAGCTTAATTGAAGTTCTACCCCTAGTGCTAACCATAATTAGTGGCAAATTCAGGCTAATATTCTTTGCTCTTTCTCCAACTACAATTTATTATTTTTTTATAAAGATTATTGCTTTTTGTTCTTAAAACTTCTAAATACGGCTAAATAAAGTCATTCATTATTATTGGGTTGTCGAAAAAGTTCCCGCGGTTTTTAAAAGACGAAATAAATAAACTCTAAAATAAAACATTTATTTAAAACAAAGAAATTCATCTAATCAAAATAGTTTCCACCTTAACCGTTCAAAATGGCGTCTTGTTTTAATAAACAAGACGTGGTCGTCGCGGATTGGTCAATGGATCGCATATAAGTTCGCTTTCCTTTGTCTTGAATCACTTCGTTTCATCTTTAGTAACTTGTTTGATTCTTTCATCTTGAANTACAGTCCTGATATCGCTCCAACTGATTACCACCTGTTTCGATCCCTTTCAAATGCGATGAAAGGTCACCAGTTTGATAATGAATACGATTTAAAAGAATGGCTCGATGCGTTTTTCACTAACCAATCGGCTGATTTTTTCAAGAAAGGCATCCATGTCCTTCCAAAACGCTGGAAGAGTGTCATAGATAATGGTGGAAACTATTTTGATTAGATGAATTTCTTTGTTTTAAATAAATGTTCTATTTTAGAGTTTATTTATTTCGTCTTTTAAAAACCGCGGGAACTTTTCCGACAACCCAATATTATTATTAAAAGAATTACGGGCGTTTGGTAGCTGAAAATGGGGTGAAAGTTGTACCAAACGCCCTCTTCCCTTTATACGAGGCGCCCTTTTCCAATTAACACCTTTGTTTTTAATCAATTGAGCTGAAACTTTTACTAGGGTGTTTTTTTAGCATTTTCCCACATTGCCTCTTAATCTCAACATTGCTAATTACTTTTCAGCGACTATATGAGGCCCAAAATCCATGAGAATTCAGAGCGATGTGTACAAAATTATTAGGAATGCGGGCGTCTGGTATAAAAATTGATTAGATTTACAGTCAAATTAAGGGCGTTCCGTACAAAATGATTAGGTAGACGGGCGATTTGTATAATTGTATGCACAGAGTGTATATTTAGATATTTATTGTTAAGTTTGATACTGTGAGGTGCAAATTGTTGAGTCTATGATACATATTGTTAACAGGCTAATATATTAAATTCTTCACATTATACATTTTTTCTTTTGAATAATGTATTTAAAGCAAGTTATTTTTTTAATTGTAAATTTATATTTCAAAAAATTTAATTAATTTTTGATATAAAATACGCTTCTGATTAACTTTATAAGTCTATTTTCCCCGAAATCACTATATTTAAGGAATTTGTGTGTTTTAGATGGAATTCACAAATGAAAGTGATGAAGATATTCTTACAGTATGTTGCATTTTTTTAATGAATAATTATATATTAATATAATTAGCAAATAGACATCTCAATCCCGGATGATCCTGTGAATAAACCTTCAACATCTAGGCAGTCACTAAGAAAAAGAGTTGAAAAAACTTCGGTAAGGCGCTCTTTATATTATCTTTAATGATTTTCAATTTTAGAACCAAAGAAATAAACCTTCAAAAAAAGTTACTTGTGTAATTTGCAATAAGGCTGTTGAAAAAATCAGAAATCATATACGGGCACATAGAAATGTTTCCTTCTCAGACCGCAAATATTTGCTTTCATTTTACAGAACTAATAATCTCAGGACCATTTTGGAATGTCCAAGTTGTAAATTGCGGTTTAAAAACAGAAGTCGACATAGAATTAAATGCAAAACACAATTAACAGTGATTACCGATACCGCAAATCACAAACTATTGCTACCTGATGTGAGAAGATATTTCTTATCAGATACGCCCATGCAGAAAAAAATAAAAAAATAATAGATGAATTTAATTTTTACAAAAGAAATCTTGTTATTTTCTAAACAAGCTGATGGAAGTATAGAAAAACAGTTGACGATTTCTAGGAAAAAATTTTTATAAGTCATTAAATCAACAAAAGAAATGTCATTCCCACAAAATCTTGTTGTCTTTATTCGTAATTATAAAGAAGAGCATAATTACAAGGTATCTTCAGTACTACATTTATTAACATTTCTGGCGTCATTTGACAATTAAGTGAAAACATATAAGCAATCAGAACTCCATATAAATAACTTTGCATGGTCAACAACACTTTCAGTCTTAAGAAAAGTGTATTCTAAATCAGGTGGACAAGAAAAACAGAAAACGCAGGAAGACATGTTTTCAAAGGTTCCTTCTGTTGAAGTTGCAAGAAAAGTCTCAGGTGAAATAGCAAAAAATTGAATTCTGAAGAAAGACTCACTTACAAAATACAAAAAGTTTTAAATTTTGTTATACTGTCTCTAAGATTAAATGTCTGACCTGGTCCACTTTTGGCTCTAAAAGTATCAGAGTTGGATGAAATTCACGATGAAATGAATGGGGTCAAGAAAATATTCCATCAGTTAGGCATATTCAAAGCATAGCAAAGCAGTTTCATGATAAGGAAAGAACGGCTGTGAAGAGAAAGGAAGGTTGTGGTCGCCCGCGAACGTCTCGTTCTGCTGAGAATGTGGAAGCAGTTAGATTATTAATAGAAGATGATGACTGCATTTCTCTTGCATACATTAGCAACCTTCTTAACTTAGAACAGACCTCTATCTACAGAATATTTACCAAAAATCTCAATAAAAGAAGCGTATGTGCGAGGTGGATTCCCTATGAATTGTCGGATCAACAGAAAGCAAATCGGGTAGCTATGGCCCGCGAATGTTTAGAGCAAATTCATGGTGGAGTAGTAGTAGTTGATGAGAAATGGGTGTATGCGAAAAATTTGCCGACGCCTCAGAACAAACGAGCATGGGTTAGTACAGATTCCAATCGTTTGGCCAGACCAGCAATAGCAAGAACAACTATGTCTGCTCGCAAGTTTCACATTATTGTAGCAATAAATTTTCGTGGAGAGCATTATTCTGAATTGTTGAATGCTGGTGAAACGGTGAACGAAAAAAGATGTTACATTTCTTCAGGGAATTGTTGATATCAGACGCAGAGGAACATTAACGGTAATGCACGACAACGCTACGCCGCACACGGCTAATCTGACCAGATTATTTTTGGAAGAAAATGAAATCACTCGAGTTCAACAACCACCTTACTAACCAGATTTAAATTTATGCGATCGGCTAATATTCCGCAATTTTGGGTCAAGCAGACGTAATGAGGCTTTGAAAATCATCAAGGTGTACGAAATTATTTGAATGATTATCTTGACCAGTTCAATCGTTTCATTTTGATACACTCAGGCAACATTTGGAAATGGTCATTGCTGCTGATGGTAATTACATTTCATGAATTCATGGCTATTAACTATTATTGTGACTCTAAAACCTTGAATGTTGAATATAATCTTATTATTTGTATATATACTATTAATATTCAAGTATTTAATTATAAAATATATTTTTCTGATCATCAGACGAGCTGCATTTTTTCCCAAGACCCATACGCTCTGGGTGGAAATCACCTTCGGAAAAATTTCATTAATATAAATTAAAAAGCAGAACTGGTTTCATTTCTTATGAAATATTTGCCTGTTAACAAGTGGCGTAAGCAAGGTGTGAAATGTCTCTCAGTCAGATTTTCAAAATTGCCTTTGACTGGTTAAATAAAAAATTTTTCGGTAAAAAATTTTAAAAAATTTTTAACTAAGGCCCATATTGAGTGAAAAATCATAGATTGAATTTCTATGCTTAGTCAAATCTGACGTCACTCACTTACAAAAATGTAATCAATTAAAACAGAGGTTCGAAAAACCTATTTTTGGCCCTAGCACAAGTCCCATTAGTCCGATCATCAGCAAACTTCTTTCTGCACTGGATGTACATTGCGCGCATCGGCGTGCCAAATTTCAGCCAAATCAGCCTGGTAGTTTTTGCTGAAACGTGTGCAGATTACAAACAAATCAACCGAGACTACAACTTAAATTTTTATAGAACCATACCTTTGTACTTAAGTAGCAAGGGGATCTGGAAGCATTGATATGCCGCAGCCATCAACTACTTCATTGATGATTAATTTAATAAAAGTATTGGAAACAGTTGATTCAACTCTTGTACAAACGAAAAGACAATGTTCGACTATTACGTAGATTGATGATACTTTAGAATTAAACCCCAGAATCCATTTCAGAGGTGCCTTTTAAAGGAAAGAACAATTGCATTTAATATAGTCATAAAATGTATATGAAGAAAAGTGGGCATTGAACTTCTCATTCAATTGGTGTTCGTGATATCATTGTGCACATGGAGACTATGGGTTCAAATCAAGCAGCAATATCGAGTGCAACTGGGATTGCTCAATCTACAATTCGTCGACTACTAAAACAACATTTAACAGAAGGTAATGTGAAAGCCTCAGCATGAAAGAGTTCTTGTTAGAGTATCTTATAGGGACCCCACTATGACATCCAAGCAGTTAAATAGTGAGGTCTGCATGGATTCTCAAAATAACCTATATGAATGTATTGATGCAAGAAAACCCCACCTAACTTTACGACAGAAGAGACCTCGGGTTGAGATCTGCAAGCAAAATCTTTCAAATTCAACCTAGGATTGGCCCAAGGTGGGGTTTACAGATAAGAGCATATTCAAGCTTAATTCTACCCGTAGAAGCTATGTGAGAAGATCAAAGGGCATAAACAACTGTTACAACGAACGGTATGGTGGCGGCAGCATAATGGTCTAAGGCCATATTAAAGCTTCAGGTGAACGAAAGCTCGTAAAGAGAATATGAACAGTGCGTCTACTGTAAGATTGTCAAAGAATATATGCTCCCGGATTTCCATTGTGATGAACTAATCCAGCAGGATGGCGCACCAGCCCACACAAGTCAAAAGACCAGACGGTTGATGAAAGAGAATGAAGTAAACGGAAAGCATTTAAAAAACATTAATTCATCAGTTCATCTTTTTCATGAAGTTGTTGTTCATTTAAATGTAATTTCCATACAATTTTAGCACAGATCTGAATATTATTGAAAACGCCTGGACTCAGATAAAATACCTTGTCTGAGCAGCATCCAAGATGAACAGAACAGTTGTGGGAACAACTGCAAGAGATTTTTTACAACTTGCCGTAATCTTATATCAAAGGACTTTTTGAATCAATTCCCAAGAGATTTTTTTCTTCATATTAAACTTCTGATGTGTATTTTACTGTTATTATGGTGAATGTGATTTCTTAAAAAATCTGCAATTTTTAATGACCTTGCCAATCTTTGATATGCCTCAACATGGCTGTGCATTTGGAAAAGATGCTAACAAAGTATTGTCAAAGCAGGGCTATTAGTTGTTCCAGATGTTCAAACCGCCAACCTTTTTGGCCACGGTTGTACTTTGCATATTAATATGCATTTAGATATCCATGAACAATATACTTTACATTTTACTATATTAGATGTTTGGAATTATATATCTGTATATTCCCAAATTACAACTACTTGCTTATTAAACGGGCGCTTGTCAATTTTGGTAATTCTGTGCGATTTTGGAGACTAGTAATTAATTAAAACGTTGGCTTATTTATCAACTGGTCAAGTGCGAACTGATCAAGTGATTCTGATAATTTATTATTGTAGAACTCATTTCGCACTGCAACAATCCAAGAGGAATATCATCATTAAGAAAAACGTGAAACATCATTCCACAGAAAAATGTCAGAAATTGTAGTTCTGTCTAATGCAACGACTTGGGACATTAGCAAAAATTATAAAAAGAATGAATGTGTTGCTACAAGAGTGAAAACAGGAAGAACTTCAAAACAACAAATCACCTGGGGCAATTACTGCTATGACTGTTAAAAAAATTGCTGTATCCGCAATCTAGTTCCATAAACTGTATAAATCCATTCCAAGAAGCAATTATTAGTTAAAATATGGGATACTCTTGATATTAATAAAACGGCTGTTATTGATTTATTTCAATTTGAAATTGTATTAGTTAGAAAAATAGTTTTCCAGAAATTTCAGCAAGTACCGGTTTAATATGTTCATTTACTCTTTTAAAGAAGAATTCCAAAATCGATTCCCAAAAAATGATTCAGCGTGAGAACATTGGTTAGCAGTTAACCAATTAGAACTTTTCGTCTGACGACGTTCAGTTTTTTACCTGTTTATTTAAGATAACATGCATTACTTTGAGCACTGAATGAACCCCCATTAGCGACTTCATATAGATTTTAAAGAAGTACATTTACCATACACAGAAATCCCTCAAATAACTAGAGTTAATCAGTTAAAAATGTCTCAGCTTATCCACAGACTGAATCAGCCTGGCCCGAAAAGGTCACAGTGCAAGGGAGTTTGCGGAAGAAAGCGAATGACAACATCGCAAATTGATGCTGCAAACAACCATATGGGCTTACTAGTAATTATACTAAACACGATCTGAACACATTGTCGTCGCCTTGTGGATGGTGGAAGACCTGCAAGGTAGCGTACTCACAAACAATTACTGACAAAATAGATGAAGTGTCTTAGAAGGTTCAAGTAGTATCGATCATGTACATCATATCAGTGCATAAAGTCATACATTATTGTTCCAAGTCAGTTGCTTGTGCCGACAACCTCGTCTTGATAGTCAGGCATCCGCCTAAGGAACCCTGCTCCAGTGAATGGAATGATGAATGCAGAGGAGGTACGTGACAACTCAGATGGCAAGATTCTAATTAAAAATGAAGGCGTCTAACAACATGATGTGGCACCATGTCCCGCTGCGCCTCGTTGCTCAGCTTCCTTGAGTTCGCTTAGTTGGCCAACTTCCAATGGGCACGTAACTCACCAGAACTCTCGCTCACCATTGAAAATCTATTTGGAATTGTTACACAGGAGTGGATGAGGTGCGTTTTTACATAACATAATCGATGTTTAGCAGCACTTAACCAAGATCCAGGTAGTTATTGTGCGAATCATACTAGTATTGTTCAATGTTGAGTTGAAAATCAATGTTAGTACAAGGTAAAATTGTTAATATCAGCTTAGAAATGAATTAATTTGAAGTGATTATTAAACGACTTAAAGAACTCCCTCGCAAAAAGTTTCATTAAGTGTAAAATGGTAGTGAACATAAAGTAGGTTTTCAAATGAATAAATATACTAATACAAACCTTCAAGTAATATATCAACGATTGTAGTAAGCAATCCACAAATCGAGGATTTTCCAATAAAGTTACAGCATGTGAATACCGGAATGTTTTAGAACGAACTAGATGATGCAAAACCAAACTAAAATCAAAACAATATTAAACAAGAGACTCTAAAATCTTACTAATGAGTGAATTCTTTCAAAAAATCTTTAAACAAGGAACTGGTCACGTACAACTTCCATTGCTAAAGCATCAAATGATATTAATAATTGCAACATAAAACAAACCAGTTACTGATTAATTTAAACTTTTACTCACTCAAATTAAAACTCAGTGAATTCAATTTAAAACATGGCACAATAAATTTAAAATACAAACAAATTTATAAGTAACGTATTCAAATTTGAATATAAGTTATTCAATTTAAAAGAGATATCAAACTATTGCGTTATTAAAAAAGTGAAACTAAGAAACAAGACAATCTATAGACTAGAAACAAATCTTCACTTTATTTACTATAGTAGCAATTATTCACATGTATGAAGATAGCATATTTTTCGACCATCCTGCGCTTTCCAATTGATAGATTTTATTCAGAATAAGAAATTTCTTCATATAAGTTTCTGCTATGTTATAAATGTCGTCTTGAAGAGAGCAATATCCTGCCAGTTAAAAATAGGGAATTCTGAAAAATACGAAGCCTGAAACGTATAAAAATGCACAAATTGAAGCAACGCGTTCGGAAATCTTGAAGATTGGTGTGCAGTAACAAGAGCCAATGGCTTCAATGCGAATAGTGAAAGACAATGTGTGCTCACTGGATAGGAATGTCTTGATGTCAATTCCCGTGGAGGTGCAAAACCAGAGTTATAACAGTTTAAACAATGCCATTGAGAGTATATCATTAGGGTGGAGTGAAAATTTTTTTGTGAAATCCATTAAGTGTAGTTTTTAAAACCTGACAAATGGTATAATACTCTAAAAAAATTGGTTTATGAGGGTTGCCTATCAATCTCCTGAACACTTTCATCTGTACTGACTATATCATTCTGGACACACACGTTACCATTTCTAGGATAGAGTATGACCATCAGAAGGCACTGGGATAGTTTGTGTCTAATAATCCTAAAATACAGAGTGTCTCGATATTAGTGCAGTTATTTGAATAGATATTATTTCATTAACCAATTAGATTAAAATAATGAAATATTTTTTGTTTGCAGTATAAAACATGAGGTTTCATTTGAATTACTCATAAATATCATTTTAGACTGTGTTGCAACTTTGAGATGGATTTACCAACTCGATTATCTATTGTTCAACTCTATTACGCAAATGGAAGAAGTGCAGCTCAAACTTTACGCATGTACAAAACATTGAATTTATTAATTCACGATCCATTCTCTGCAACATCTATCACACGTCTTATTTAAAAATTTGAAAAAACTTATAGCCTTCATGATGCGCCTGGTAAAGGACGAAAATCGTTAGAAGAAAAACGCGTATCACTCGTACAGGAAGCTATCAGCGTTGCTCAATCTGCAAGTTCCTTACAACTATACAGCTGCAGTACTGTCTCCTCATTAAGTGGAATTCCGAAATCAACTTCATAAAATTATGCATGGAAAAATGGGCTTGTATCTTTATCGTATCTCATTACACCAAGCAATCACTGCAGATGATAAGGAAAAACGACTGCAATTTATGCGCTGGTTGCTGGATAATCATTATAAAGTGGCAGACATTATCTGGAGTGACGAAGCTATCTTCTCATTGGATGGGTCTGTAAACCGCCACAATGGTGTCATTTGAGTGACAGAAAAGCCTATAAGGACATTGTCAAAATCAAGTCACTCATCGCGTGTTGTTGTTTGGGCGGCGTTTTCTTGCCACTATAAATTTGACAGTTTCAAATGCTTACGCATTATTTCATACCATAGTGTAGGACGACAGGTGCATATCGTACAGCTATTTTCCAGCAGGATGGGGGCACTGCCTCATTTTGCTCGCCCAGTCACGGCAACTTTGAAAGAACACTTTCCTGACAGAGTCATTGGACGTTTCCTGACCTGCAAGTTCTCCAGACTTAACACCACTAGATTACTGGCTTTGGGCTGTATTGAAGAGTAGAGTCTACCACAATAATAAACCAAACACGATTGATGATTTGAAGAGTAAAATTGTTCAGGTATATTCAGAAATAACGCAAGAAGAAATTCAAAATACTGTCAATCATATCTTTCGTAGCGTGGATCATTTATTTGCTGACAAAGGAGATATTTTTGAACATTTTTTATTATTAAGTGATGATCATGTATTTGTTCTGTTGTTGTAAAATATGGTTCAATTTGGATTTCTAGTTTTTTTTACACTGCTTTATAAAACTGGGCCAATTACGAGACGCTCTGTACATGTATATTTTCAATTTTATGGTTCTGGCTTGAAATAAAAAGTTCTATGCAAGAAAGGGCTAATAGCAGAGTATCCGCAAAAATTTATGCTTTTTGTACTTAAATTCTAAACAAAAGTTTAAAGGGGAGGAATCCTCTACTTATAAATCTATAACGTCATTTCCAATATAAAATATATAAATTTTTTGGTTACATGGGAAAATGTCACTGCACAATTTCCAACTACTAAAATAGAGATAGGTTAGAGCAAACATTTAATTATTATTTCGATATTGTACCATTCTTTATGAAAATGACATTACTAAGGATGTCATTGTTGAGAGAGCAAAAACTGCACTCAATGAGGCAATAATGCAAAAGTTAGTGCAAGCCACAAATTGCTATGAAATGAATTGAACTTGTAAAATGCTTTGAGTTTAAATCAACCTTAACACGTTTCCTGCGACAGTCATAAGAGCTGTTATCCATGTGCTGCGTTGGTAGTTAAACTACTATAGCTTCAGTATCATAAGAGCAATTGAAGGGAGAAGTTGTCAGTATTTATCTCTCACATGATAGTCTTTCATTAGGTAAGAAAATCAATTTTGAACATTTCTGGGACACCTGAACATTGTCTAAAAGAAGCTGAAGGACAAAAAAGAAATACAAGAAAAAGATGCAGAGGCTGCTACGAAATGCTAGCAGCAAACGAAGGCTCAAAAGTGGCCAAAAGCACTTATGTCTTCAATTTCAGAAAAATTTTGCATGCAATTATTTCAATAAACTTCAATTTCTGAATTTTTTGTATATTTCAACCCTTTGACAACATTACTAGAGCCTTAAAATAATAATTAAAAGAAAAGTATTGAAATATTTTAGAAAATAAAACAAAAACTCACCGGTGGGTCACATCGCAGGAAACGTGTTAATTTTGGATGCTTTGTCGAAAATGGACAACTATAGATTACATGACTTGAATAATCTTACAAAATATGGATTGCAGAAAATATCAAGTGTTCTCATGCTTCCATGGAAAGTTCTTCTCAATGTTAAAGAGCATGCTTAAGACAATAAAATAATGGGCAGTTCTCTATTGGTGCTTCTTCCTGCCTAGTTGATTATGTTTAGTATAGAATACAGGAATTTAAAAAAGGCTAAAAAATCTTTAGGTCAATTTTTAGGTAAAAAATTACGTTTTGGGTCAAAATTTTTAAATTTTTAGGTAAAAAAATCGCCCTAGAGATCGTCCAATATATCTCATATATCTCAAGCCTGGAAATTAATAATGTTAAAAGGCAGGTATCGCTTGATTTACTCCAAAATTATGAAAGAATATTTCAATTAGTAACAACTCGAAAAGCTTAATCTAAGTATTTTTTCAGTTATTGAAATATAGTCATGTATAATTTGGCCACGATAATGATATGAATACATGCGCTAATAATGACATTTATAGAGCAAACAGAAACAGCCGTAATAACATACATTCGAAACCTGACAATTAACACACTTGCTTTACACATTACTTTAATCTAAATCTAAAAAGCACTCACGATTGCTTCGAGGTAATTGAATTGCGAGTCGTTTAAAAAATCAACAGATAGCCCAACTAAATAAGATATGTTAAACCAGGGTAATAAAGAGACATCAATGTAAACACTAAAAATAAAAAAAACGTAGCAAATATATGATATCTCTGAAATTCTTTGAATACTACCATGAAACCTTCGTCAGGTAGAATGTATTAAGGTCCTCAGAAACTAATCAGAATTCCAGCGAAAAATATGTAATGAATGTAAAAACTTAAATTGCACAAAACATGGCAGTGCATAGAACTATGAAAATTACTTCTCAGGATCTTCGAGCTGTTCAATTGTTGGATAAAGAATGGGAATTTCGGATACAAAAACACAAACGCACAGAATTTGACACAGACAAAAAAACCCAAATATAAGCGTTTAGCTAAAAATTTCTGCAACCGAAATGGTCATTGCTAATATGTTATTTCTAATCAATATAAAATTCGATATGTGCACAATTAAGATTAAGATTACCTATTTCAGCCCACTCCTCATCCGGTACATCATCAACTTCCCCACTATCATGGAGATATTTCGAAGACATGATCTAAAAATGATACACGTAAATTCATTATAAAAAGAAAAACGAAATACCAGAGATAGCAAGAGTAGATTGGCTGGAGTAATGGAACGAACATAATCAGGATTAATTTCTTTTAAGCGTTTTGCATATAGCAATCCTAATGTCGTTGTATTGTAACTAACACCAATAGATCTAAATGACTATTGGATTAAACTGTAATATAAAGAATTAACTACACGAGGGTCAAGGATTTGCTAAATTTCAAAAAAATTAGGAAGTCTTTTCCACTCGCAATAAAAGAATTACGACTAAGCCACTAATACTGTAGATTTAGGTTTATATGAAAAATTGATATCTGAATATCATGAGATAAACTCAACTAAATGCACCAACATTTATATGGGTAAATATAGCAAAAATATCAAATATATTGCTGGCATAAAATATAGCAGTATTAGTAATCAATTGAATAAAAATACTTTTTAAAAACAGTTAAAAATATGATTTAACTATTAAAATATACTTACGAATTCAATTTACTAACGAATTCTAAATTAACTTCATCACTTTCATATAGAGCATTTATGATTTCACACGTACACTCTAAATGATAAATGTTAGAAAATTTATGAACCGCATGAAGCGCATAAAATAATAAAAATGGCTACTACCACACATTTCTCTCACTATAATTATTCGCTAATTGATTTTAATTGCATGGTTATTCATTTTTGTTTGGTCATTAAATTTGGTAGTTTGGTCATTTAAGTATTTCTGCGCATCAGTGTATGTTTTTTTGCAACAGTACATGTACAGGGTGATTGAAAAGTAAATCCCCATTTTAAAATATATACAATTTATTCAAATGCTATATCATGTTTCTCAATTTTTGTGTATATATTACTTAATGTATGGCAATTTAATTTATGGTCTTGTTTTCCTTTCAGATTTGTTTAAATATTGTTCAATTTCAATCTTTTCAAATTTATGTTATTTCAAAACCCTATAAAAATGGCTGGACGTCTTACTCTACAGGAACGTGCCCAGATAGCCGCGCGTTACGAAGTTTTGGGATGCATTGTTCAAGTGCAAAGATGGTGGAGAACTATTAATTGAAAACATGCCCAAATTGACCCGAAGACGATCAAGAATTGTCATAAAAAACTTATGACCGCAGGATTTGTGGCTGATACTCAAAGAAGCGGCCGTCTTTCCAAATCCAGAGATCCTGAGGTAGTGCAAGTTGTTCAAGAAATGTTTACCCGTAGCCCACAAGTCAATTCGTCAAACAACAAGAGAAAGTGGGCTCTCCTTTAATTGTGTACGTAATGTGCTAAAAACGAGCTTACCTGTGAAAAAATGCAAAATCGACCCAAAATAACGGTATGGTGTGGAATGGTTTTTGATAGGATTGTGGGTCCTTTCATTCTTCGCGATACCATGAATGCCGAAAGGTACCTCGCTATGTTGAAAGATGAAATTTGGCCAATTATAATTGCTGAGGAAAATATTGAAGATTTGATTTTCATGCAAGATGGAGCTCCTCCACACTTTGCTATTGTTGTTCGTGAATGGCTAAATGCTCAATTTCCTGGAAGATGGATGGGTCGTCGTGGTTCACACGAATGGCCGGCCAGAAGTCCTGACTTAACGCCCTGCGACTTTTTTCTCTGGGGTTGGCTGAAAGAGCAAGTCTACTCAACCAAACCAAGAAAACTTGAAGGGCGAATACGAGAAGTTATGATTTCCATCCCTCAAAAGTTTCTTGCGAAATCAGTTGATGCGATTCCTGTTCGACTTGAGAAGCTGGTGGCAAATAAGGGCGCCCATGTCGAATTTTAAAAAAAAACCCATGCATTATACTTCTTTCTCATATTCATTAATTGTAGAAATTATATTTTAAAAATAAATTATAGTTTTTTTAAAATAGGGAGTTACTTTTCAATCACCCTGTATATATATAAAATTATTCAGAATCGAAATGAAATACCGTTGATATGAAACTGAATTTGTGAAAAAAACTAATGAAAACTGCCAATGGATGGCATGGGATGCATTGGCTGACGGAGAAAAAGCTCCGCTAGGTGTTGATAGACGGTGGGGTTCTACTGCTTCAATTTATTTTCTACGAATTATTTGTTGGCAATGTTGGAAAATTTGAATAATGTGTTAGCTGTGTTAAAATATTTAGTGATTACTTATAAGCTACAGTGTCCCAGCATCGTTTTAGCAAGGCTAGATAATATTTTCTACAATTTTGTATTGAAATTTGTAAAAATTATCAATGCAATAATATTGATATACCATTGACCTCATTTCTTGGTTTTATAATACTTTTCTTAGTTTTGGGTACCTTTTCTTTACTTGATCCATCACTGACTTGCTTGCTTGGTAGAAGCTGTTCTTGAAAATGGTTTTGATCTAACTGCATTTCCTTCCAGCTTGAAGATGGCTAATAACATAGATCAAGACAATCAACCCAGTTCTAATTCACAACTGCATACCAAAGATAGCCTACTCACTGAAGTACACAAACTCCACTCCTCTTAACGGAGAGATGTAAAACTCCTTATTAAGCCTTGTTAATATAGCTAAAAATACAATTAATTAAATTTATTGACTCACGTTTAACCTTAACTAGCAACTCACCCACACCCATCTCATACGTCAACATTCTGGAGTCTCTTGTCTATTAAAAAATGATCCAACACAGTTTAAATGCTCTAACTGCCTCCAATGAGATCAAGTATTCACAGATGCAGTGGCCCACAGCTCTTTTGATATTAAATGCCCGATTTTTCTAAAAGGAAAAGCATCAAGATTATCCTGAATTGACTGGGGAAATAACCCACCTCCCAAATGACTAGGTTTTTCTTCTTATCCTTCCTTTTGTGTGATCTCTTAGAAAGCTCCAGTATTTTCATCAGAATACATATAGAAAGTCTTGTTAACTCCTTCTTAATGATCTTACTTCACGGAACATAAATATCTGCTTAGTCACAAACCTTCATCAACAAATCTGTCCCTGATTCATATGTATCAATACCAGGTTATCACCGATTTCAAAAAGACAGACCTACAGTCTGTTTCATATTAGTCCTCACACTGAGAAAATTTCAATTTTTAATATTTAAATTTTCAGTCGGTTCAGTCGGGGTTACTCTACCAGTCAACAGACTGAAGAGTCCGTGTCAACAGATCAAGTCCGTGACTCTTCACCTGGAAGTGTACCCGCTAGGGCCGGATCTTGTATCATGCTTGACCTCTGGCGACCCCTGGCACGTAGAGTGCTGATCTGTGTTGAGTCTGATCAGCAGAGAGTGAAGCCGAAGGCCGAGCTTCATGAGAGGGTTGCGCCTCTCTACAGCTTTCACCAACCAAGGCTACTAACTGAGGTAACTCGTGAGCACTTGCGTCTGCCTGTTATGGAACCCATGACGAAGCAAAGCTCCCTCATAGGTAAGGCTCAGCAAATGCTGGCCTGGGCCTATCTAGAGGCCAGAGACAGAGGAAAATCCTCTGTATAACTGCCCTCGTAGACGCACTCTACGGCTCTGGGCATAGACGTCGCCGTCTGCTCCTCAGAACAGACAGTCTCACATCACCGTCACCGCCCCCATATGTGCGCCCGCACACATGGCAGCACCTTCTTCTACCCTATTGTTTAACGTCCACTCCTGGTTCGGGACTCCGCGAAGAGACGCGCCCATCAAGTATTGGCTCAGCGTCTCCGCCTACCCAGGAACCACCACATGGAGGTTACTCTCCAGGACGATTCGGGCGTAGCCCTTGGGTAGCTTTTTTGCAACTTAACTGCATAAAGCCACAACTTTCCTTACAACTTCCTATACTTATCATTTCAAACTATCATTAAAATTTAGAAATATTAAATGCAATAACACCTCACTCTGAATGCTTTAAAGAAAAAATATTGTTTATTTACATTACAAGCTTAAACACTGCCAATTCAATATGGTGCATTCCAATGTGCATGGGTAAGCTTATGCTTTGCAGTATTAATTAAAACTATCAATATTACCTCTAACACTCTACCATTACACAGATTTATGGTATCCAATTGAATTAGCGCTGCAATCAGTAGCTGTATAGAACTGATTGGTTATTAAATCTCATTAGCTTAACATGCCACGAGGGAAGGATACATCACCATTCAAACTGACCGAAATTCGAACTCTTTTGCGAAATACAGATTTATCACATCGTGAGATAGCCAGAAGAGTGAATATTAGCAACTTCACAGTGTCCAAGATTGCTAGAGAAAATCCGAATGTGGCAGAAAAAGGAAGACAACTGAAGCGGACAAGCGTTTTCTGAAGCGTNTAGAACTGATTGGTTATTAAATCTCATTAGCTTAACATGCCACGAGGGAAGGATACATCACCATTCAAACTGACCGAAATTCGAACTCTTTTGCGAAATACAGATTTATCACATCGTGAGATAGCCAGAAGAGTGAATATTAGCAACTTCACAGTGTCCAAGATTGCTAGAGAAAATCCGAATGTGGCAGAAAAAGGAAGACAACTGAAGCGGACAAGCGTTTTCTGAAGGGTGAAATAAGGAGAAATTATGGAATAACTACTGCAAAGTTACGGAAGAGTCTAGAAGATGCTGGAACAAGTGTCAGTCGTACAACAGTCTGGCGCCGGTTGAAGGAGATTGACTGCAAATCACTGAAGCCCAGAAGACTCCCATTACTGAATCATGCAATGAAGTGTAAGCGATTAGAATTTGCAAGGAACTTCCAACATTGGAACCGGAAGAATACATATTTGTGAGGGTTCCATGAATCAACACCAGTACTTGAGAGTCCTCCAGAATTGTGTGCAGCCTCAGATGAATGATTGGCAACAGTCTGGTGTTCAAACATACATGCATGACTCGGCACCTTGCCACAAAGCCAAAATCGGCACTCAGTATCTCTCCTAGAAAGATATCCCTGTGTTGCAATGGCCTGGTAACTCACCAGATTTGAACCCAATAGAGACACTGTGGGCTATTGTCAAAAAACGACTCTCCGAGCGTGATATTTCTACTAGACATGATTTAATTGATGCAATAATTCATATTTGGAATAGAGACACCTCCACAGTAAATACTTGTAATAAACTGATTGAATCCATGCCCCATAGAATCCAAACTGTGATAGATGCCAAAGGTGGACATACTAAATTCTAGCTCTTAAGATCATTTGTTGTACATAAATACGGTATTATCTAACCTGAATTCATTGTAAATATAGTTGTTTTGTGAATTTAAATGCATTTTTGTAGTATTATTGATTTATTTTCATTTAGAATGATTTTAATATGTAAAAATGTGAAATTTCGAAGTGTGAGAACTAATATGAAACAGACTGTACATAGTGTGATCATAGATCTATTTGTAATCGCCTTTATTCTGGTGGTGGTGTTGCCTTTTACATTTCTGACAACATTAATGCAACGATTTTTAACTCTCATTCCCTATTTTAAAGTTTTTGGATAAAATGTGTAAGTGATTTTTGTCGTAGCCCCTTTTTTGTTAATGTTACATATCACAGTCAGGTATCCTGCCATTAAACTTGCAAAGACAATGATCGTATTGAATTCCTTGTTAAGAGCACCAACACAATTTCAACACAATACCTTTGACAGCATTCCAAAAGAGCAACTTATTAATAAATTCAAGAAATGGATTTATAGTGTTAAGTCCTACACTAAGCTGAAACCACTCTACTTGGGATCAATTTTAGTTCCAATCTTTCTTTCCAAAAACATGTTCAACAGCTTTTAACTAAATTGAACAAGTCCCTATTTTACCTACGGTCTTTTCTTAGGCTAAATTGTCTCCTGTTGAGATGGATGTTTTCAATGCACTTTTTTGTCCATTTATGGTAGTGATTTTTCTATTCACACTATTATGCAACGCTTCTTTGAAAAATGTTTTAGACGAGGCTACTGTCTTCAATTACAAGTCTTTCAAACAATTGCTTAACTTTGAGGATGCCAAATAATTTAACAGTACCACGTCCAACCAACTGCATCTCCTTCATCCCAGCTTCCATTTATCCTCTCACATTTCCCTTTTTGATGTACCAAGGATTCGTACCTGCACTTTTAAAAACTCTTTCGTTTTCAGCAATGTAGATTTGTTTTTACGAGAACTGTGAGGAATTGATAATATACTGCACAATAGAAACCATTCGCGCTAATACACAATCTTAGAAGCAATGTTTTTCTTTCTAGTAACCGCTACAACTCCCTTAAGTTACAATGGATTTATAGCTAAAGGTTGAAGGCATTTGCTTGTAACTTAATGCGAATTATCAGGTTTATTAAAGTATATGTTATTTTCTTCTTTAAATGTTCAACTACTTTGCTTAAATTCCTTATAGTTTTAATTTACTAGTTAGCAAAATTGCTATTTTTTTACTCCTAGATTTATGAAATTTGAATTCACAACAATGACAGTAGAAACGGTTAAAACTCACACTTTTAATAGTAAAAGACTGTCATATGGGATAGGATGGAACATTATGCATTTGTATTAGTCATAGTTAAAGTTAATAATTCAATATATCTTTTCATTTTGCATGTCTCTTTTTATATATAGTCCTATTAACTAGAAACTAAACCTACCCTTCATAAATAAAAATTTTATTTGAAATTTATTCCATATTTATATTAATTGGAATTCGGAGGAATGAAATGGAATAGACATAGATAGCCAAGGGATGTCATAAGATAGACAAATTGCAAGGGAATGAGATAGAATGGGCAGCAAAAAATGTTTAAAGGACAAGTATGCTATTTAAATTTTATATAATATGTTATTGCTCTCCAACAATAGAACTTATGGACTAGTTGTATGTATCAAAGTGTACACCCTCAATAGTTTCATATAACTATAACAATTGTTTAACTAGTAGCGTCATCGACATAATTTAAATGCTTTTTGATGTGTGCTGAATATCTCTACGATAAATGTTTGTTATTGTAGGATTATATTACAAATCTATGTATTGGGAAATCTTGAAAAGGTTGGGTCATGAAGACAAAGGTAGCATTTCTCGTCACCTTTACCAATCATACAAACTATCAACAATTTTTCTTACCAATGAGGCTCTAAAATCTAAAAGCACCAATGTCAAAACTTCTCTTTTGAGAAAAACCGTGCGAGAATAGCGGAAAAAAAATAATAATGAAAGACTTTATTAAGCCGGTTAAGGCGGAAAAAACAAAAATTAAAAAGTCAAATTAATCGACAATGGGAGCAGTCACACAGGATGAAGTACGAGCAGATGGAAGAGTAGTCAAAGTGAAACAAGGGAACATCGAAGAGGAAAGACATCAAAGAGTTCTTGAAGGTTGTAGGCGAGGAAAAAAATCAATAGAAGTTGGAGGATTTAGAGCCAGTAAGAAATTAGCAGAAGCACAAACACGATTGAAAAACGAGTGAAGGATGCGATGTTTTTTGAGAGGTATCTCATTTAGTTCCTTTCGAGCTTAGTAATCATGCATAGCTGAAATGATAAATCATTAAATATTTGCGCAAGGTTATTTTAATGTGATCCAAAACATGAAGGTAAAAGTTAATCGAAAGTAAGAATTGTTGATTCCTAATGTATCAGTCTTCAGTATTAACTTTGTATTAGTGGCCGCATTGCGTTATGGTCTTTAAAATGGTAGGCATGTTCTGCCATTAAAATAAATAGTGTGCTATGCAATCGGACCATTTCTACCTAATCTCCAAAGTATTGTACATTTTGTTGCAAATGCCGTATTGATATAGGTTAGATAATTGCAACAGCATGGTTATTGAATTTCTGATTATTATTATGTATTATCTATCACTGTGCGAGACGATGTGCCTAATCTGAATAGAACATGTATATAATTTAATATGAATGTTTTCTAACTAATATCCACGAATTGCACAGTGCGGAGTAAAGAATAAACAATATAATATTGTTTAATATCAATAATACATACATCTATATCTAATATTACTAAACTAACATTGTCCCACAAACTAAATTTCGTTCGAGTGCAAAGATGCTATTTCTAGGAATTCTAAGAATCAAATGATAATAATAATAACAGAGAACGTGACAGCACCATCAGCGCGAGTAGAGGGAGAGTTAGAGAACAAGATAAAATCAAATGGATCAAGGTCGAACTTCCGAGTCAGTAAACGATTGAACAGGAGATCACAGGCAAGAAAGTGGAGTGACAGTGGGAGAGTCGAGAATTTCAACAGAGCGTCTTTATAGGTCAAAGGGGAAATCCATTTGAAAGCGTTCCATGGAGTGGAACAAAGCACGAAAAGGCCCTAACAGGGAGACGCAAAGACACATGTCCAGTCCAATTTAAGTTTGCAGCAAGTTGAACTCCAAGATGTGTGTGATGAGGAGCAAAGTTCACAGATAGAGGCAAATCAGAAGGGGGAGTCACAGAAAAAGAAAAATACCACATGTCTTGGTAGCACTAAAATCAAGATGGTTGACAGAGGACCAAGTAGACAAGTGCTCAAGATCAGAAGAAATGTTAGAAGCAAAAGACCAGCCAAAATAAAAAATCGCAGTGTCGTTAACATACAACAGGCAAGACGATTTGAGAACAGAATGAGGGAGGTTGTTAATAGCAACGAGGAAGAAAAGAACAGCAAGCACTGAGCCTTGATGTGGCACCACTAATAACGAGAACAGGAGAAGATATAGACGAGTTGATTTTTACACATTGGTGGCGATTGGTCAGGTAAGACTGGAATAGTTCGATGAAATCCGCATCAAAACTAAATAAACGTAACTTGTCGAGCAGAATGGACTGAAGGAGGCGATCAAACGCGTTTGAAATGTCAAGAAAAATAATACAACCAGAAGAAATCTTGAAAAAATTAAAATGCTTTTGTGAAAATTCACAAATTCTAATTATTGAATGCCCACTGTCTTTCATTAAATAGTAACAAGCTACTCACCTGAAACAGATAATAGATTGCAATCTACATTTTCAGTATCTTGAATACCACAAATTTTGCGAATATTGTTCAATAATGTTCTACAACTGGCCTCCTAAACAGTATAGCTTAAAAAGATAATCAAATCAGGGTTTTCGAATTGTAAAAATTAATTATTTTAAAATTCAGTGATTATATCAATGGAAAATATATATCATTTTAGCTATAAAAAATAGGAATTGTGTAAAATTTGAAAAAAAACATCGATAGAACGTGAAATTTTTTTGCAACAAAATCTTCGACCTCGGACCGAGTAACCCTACTCGAAAACACTGAATCTAACACCTAAACAAAATTTTTAAGCATACAAAAGGCAATTAGTACATTATATACAACACTAAAATAAATGTTGCTGAAAAAACTAATAATTTCATAGCTACGGTAAAACTTACGTCGTCCATTACTTCAAAATATACAGCCTGAAACACAGAAATCATAAATTACAAGCAAGCAAAATTCTAAACCTATACATATACAGATATGGGCGTTATTTTAATTTAAGGGACCCCTTTTAATTGACGTCATAAGATAATAGTTAAACTTTAAAGCTAACCCCAACCACGCAACCAAAACTTAAAAATTTTGCAAAAAATTAACATGATGAAATGCAATATAATTGTAATAGTTTGGGTGTAGGGTTAGGGTAAAATTAGAGTTTATTACCCATTTTATGACGTCACATAAAATAGGTCCTCTTAAGAACAACAACGCCGAGATATCTACAAATGAAAATATATTTTGGAATTATATTGTAAGCTAAATGTGTTGATATCTGCTAAATTTAAGATGGATGGGTAGCTGGATGGAATAATAGTCTAATTATTTAATGAACATGGGTAAGTGGAATCCACTTGTTGATGAATATGACTATACTACACCATTTTTACGAAATCGGCACATTGAAAATGGCATAAATTTATATACATTCATGTAATCATTCCTGAAACCATATCCTAAGCAAATATAATTGTGAATAGGTAAACAGGTTTTTGAGTTCATTCAGACGCGAGCCCGACCCTTAACTCATAATCTACGCATTTCGAATATATTCATGAAAGTTCTATTATTCACCAAGTACTATTACTAAAATGAATAGAATAAAAAAATCCTATCCCAAAAAAATTAAAACCAACAGATATGAACCGTAACATGACATGGATTTTATGACACAGTGTTTGCATTCAGTTGAAGTGTGGTCTGCCCGAAAGAACATTAATTACTGATTGTTTATTCAAATTAAAATGACAAATAATTTATGATACTATGAAAAGTGAGAAAATTAAAGCTTAAAACTTTACTTGTGTACATTCAATGTGACTAAAATCTATACAGATCTGTATGCTTTGTGAATTTTTTATGGAAAAATTTACTCCAATACAATACGTTTACTATGTAACAGAGTAAACATATTTTGGTAAGGGTTAATGCAAACCTAAATATTCGGTGGTTTGCATGCTATATTTGGTAAGCAATCGGATTTTCAATTGATCAAATTTGCAACTTAAATCGATGTAAAATGAAAATACTTCAACGCGAATTTATATATACAATAACTCAATCATTCATGTTGAGTAATAAAACAGTTGTTGACAAATTATTGAAATCAACCACAATCATGATCACGGCTCAACGCACGGCTAATTAAATTGAGTTGAGCAGAACAGGAGTATTTTCACTAAAAACAAATTTTGCCTCTCAAACTGCTTATTGATCCATTCGTCAAAATTTGTTGATTGTTATAGTTTTAAATTTTAGACTGAAATTATAGATTACGCATATTTTTCAAGGAAAATACTTTCTTGAATTTTTTATATGCATTCTTGAAAAGGCACATGTTTATTATTGAATGGTGCAGCAACTTTACTTGAAATTTATTACTAATTTATTATATTTTAGTTAAATTTATTGCAGTTATGGTGATTATAATGTTAACAAACCCTTTCTATTTACCCAGAAACAGCAGGAGAATGAAATGTACTTAGACTTGAACCTTTTTAAATCAACAGTTCATTTAAATATATCTATGTTTTTAATATTAGAACTGCAGAAATGTTGATAGGCCTACATTTGCAGTGCTCAAAGTGGCTTTTACACTGTCATCAATTGATGGTTGTGGCAGGACAAAGCAAGCAATAGTGTTCTTCTTTCCTCTAGAGGTTGGCAAAAGCAAAAACTCATTGAAAATCCATTTGGCATGAATGCAATTTAGTCTATTGCTTAAAATTACTTCCACCTTTGACAGTTCTAGGATTGCTCTTTGAAAATTTTTCCTTTTATTTTAATTAATCAAAGGCATAAATAATTGCACTAAGAAGAGTATGAATCCATCATTGCTAATAGAATGATGAAAACTGTATTGTTTTCTGAAGAAAATGGTTTTTAATGAACTTATGTATAATTGTTTACACCTTTGATTCACAGAAACAAGGAATATATGCTGGGAATCACATTTTAGCACAGCTAGACACCCCAACATTCTAAATTTGTTTTTGCAGCTTATCAATGAATTAAACACTTTTTAATTAAGGAGAATATATTGTTGCTGATATACTATTTACTACATCTCAATTGAACTTGTTTAAAACACTTTTATTTGTTCTTGATACATCATTTATTGCTGAGTAATGTCAATTGAAACATATAATTGTTCACTCAGTAAAGTAATTAAAGATGAAATTTCAAATGTTGATGTCTTCCATCTCAATTGTGCAAATATGTTTGTCTTTCAAAAATTTACAACAGCATTAATGAAATTGATAAGCTTGCTATGCATTCTTTTGATTTCATTAGTTTTATTAATTGATCATCATTCATAGCAGTTTACAGCCAATTTTTCCTAATTAATCACTCAATTGCAAAGCACACATTAAGTTAGGAGTCTTTCACAATCTAAAATTTCTCTTAAGCTTATTAATGTTACATTGGTATGAAATCAGCAAGTACTCCTAATTCCCTATCATTCAATGGTATAAAGTTCAAGCATGGATGTACCAGTACTTCAAATAACTAACTCATCCTGCTATAGTACCCTATCCTAATTTGGCATAAAGACATTAAAACTTTGTTTGACTCTTTACTTGGAATTCTTAATTTACTATTTAGACTTATAAAATTATTAAATTGATTATTTGACGAAATTAAGCAGTGCTATATTTTTAGGTATTTAAATTTCTGCTAATTCAATGTGGTAAAATTGATAGCAGAAAACTAGATTGTACCAGTTCAATATTTTTCCATATTTTTATGGTATGCATTTCTATTTACACTACAAGTTTTTGTTAGTATATATAGGTGTGATTTATTCATTTGCTTTTTCACTTCAGTTTATTTTTAGTAAATTCATTTTACTTTATTTTGACTTTCACTTTATTTAAAATGTTGTGTTTCTAAATTCATACATGTAGTTAAAAGGCACATAGATATGGTAAAGCTAGACTAACAGGTCCCTCTAACAGAACTAGGTATATGGTTAGGCATTTTTTTTGGTGAACTGCATTTCTTTTGGTATTTAATTTGATTATTATTGTTGTCACCTAAATTGTATGAGATAAGGATTGCACTGAGTTTAGGTTATTTTAACTTAGAATGTAGGTTCCACTTAATGTACCCAGGAGTTAGGGATTCATTATTCTGTATCTAATTAGGGCTCTAGTCTTAAACAACTCTTTCACAAGGTTATCTGTATCAGGTCAGCTAAGTGTGGCCACTCTTCCCCCATCATGATCTCCTGTTTACATTTACTTAAACTTTTACTAGAAAGGGTACTATTGTAGAATCTGTACAAGGATATTTATAGACATATTTCAGTAATGCTATGATGATTTCCATCAATTAATCTGTTTAACCAAATGTACAATTCCAATTAATTTGGCTTTCCATTCTTAGCAAGGTAAGGTATTACTTACAACTCATTTAGATCAAAAGCAGCAAGATGTTATCAGGGTCAAAACCTGATGCCAAGCACTACAACTCAAAGAGGATCATGGAATCGTAAAGGATCACCAGTTACTTTGGAAATGATTGCGACTCACAAACAAAGCTTATGGTGTGGAAATGTGTTCTCAGTGATTGTGTGTTGTACTATAATAGCAATTTAGTGTATTGATTGTTCTCATTATAACTGATAATAGCAATAAAAGAAAGTTTGCAACCAGGGTGCATTAGATTATTATAAATCCTACATATAGATAGCCTACATGTATAGATAAATAACTAAACCCTAAGTACATCTGAACAATCAAAACTGGAAGTTTAATAGTCCTAGTGAAAGGTCATATATAACACTATCTAAAATAGCAATTACAATAAACAACATGTAATACAATTTGGGGCTCATAGGCACATCATATGTGTAATAAAGTTTATTATAATTCCTTAGCAATTTGGATCTAAAAGCTGTTAGCCTGCTTTTCATGTACAGAAGACCTTGTTCATTTACTTGCCAATTGTATCTTTTAAAGTATCTATTGGTTACTGGGTCCATCAGGAAGAATGGATCTGTCATTCTCTGTATGATCTCTGACAACACCTTGTCACACTTCTGATGGTAGATGATCTCTTCTACTGTTATCTCTTTATGTACTAGAATGGGCAGGATTGCTCTGCCTTGCTGATCAGCATTAATCTCATGCAACATTTCATATTCAGTTAACAGAATGAACCTAAATCAAATTCATTCTCCTGCCATCTGCTTTAAATCTCACCCATAACTGGGAAGGGAAGTCCAGTAGTCAGCATTGAGGTGCAGCTTCCCAGGTTGGTGTTGTATAGTGAATGAGAAGTCATTTAAATACTCAATCCACCTGGCTATGATATTAGACTTATCACTGGAGAAGTTCTTTAGCCAGGCCAGCATGCTGTTATTGTAGAATCACAGGGGAGCTCTGGCTATTCTAGTGGTACTGGGTAACTCAAGAGTTTAGATTGGAGGTTGCAAAGTCTAACATAGCAGAGAGTGACCCACATTCCAACAGAACTGTTATGTTGGTGGTTCACCAATTTTACAAACAAACAAAAAAATTCAATTCCAAAAAGAACTCCAGCTGGGACCAACTCACACAGTACCACTCTGGAGCCAAATCCTTGAAGCCATCCTTACTTGCCAAGGTGCTAACTGTGTGTCTCAAGTATCAATCCCCAAAATAATATAATAGGGCAGAGTCTGATTCAAAGTATCCACTACTACCAGATCTACTTGAAACAATATGTTGTTGATCTGTATGTCCATGTCACTCACTTTTCCTCTAAGTGAGATTCTATTTTGAGACACATCAATCAGACTAATGACAGATGGATACAAGGCGTCCTGGCTCATACATAATGCTTAGCAGCAGCTCCAGTATCCACTGTTGCATGTACTAGGCACCCATTGATGTTAACAGGAATCACGTTTTTTTGCATTAGGCAGTAATTATGAGAATCTCCAGCACTCAGTTGTTAGGAGATGGCACTCCCTTTAGTTTAAAGGTTTGGCTGTGTGGATGGCATCACTACCATTGTCAGTAGGCTTGTCATCTATTACAAATCCATCTCCATCAGCTAAGATCTGGATAATGGTGATGCAGGTAGTTTGCAAGTAGCCCTTTTGACTGTATTAGAAACACCTAACCAAGGACAAGTCAAACTCTTTCTTTACTGGAGCTTGGGAGAAACCTTCCTAGGCTGTAGACTTACCAAGTCCAGTGTTAGTCTTCAACTCAGTGACATCCTTGTCAATTTGATTTGTTTTATGTATCAGGTAAATGATGCTGATAGCTTTCTCTATGATTGTGTGGAGATCATCTTCAGGATCACACTTTAGTTCCAAGTGAGAGCAGATATATTGTGGAAAACCATGGCAGATATAGGTAAAAAGATCATGTTGAGAGTAGTTGGGCAATAAACTGCTTAGTCAAAACTGCCTCTCTACCTGAGTGATGTAATTCTAGACATCATCACCTTTTCTGAAAGACATGTTGCAAAGGAGGGTCTTATATTGATGTTTGATGTGAGGCACTCTGTAGTGATCCTCAAAGTATTCTACCAGTAACTGATAATTCATTTTAGTCTCTTGGTCAAGCATCATGTACTGGTTGTACACCAGTCTATGGAGATATATTGGAAATTGCAATACAGCAGTGTCTTGTGTCATATGATACTGTTTCATAGTTAACTTGAAGAGAAAGAACCATTCATCAAAGGACTGAGAGACTGCATCAATTTGACCAGTGAATTTTGGTAATGTGGAGTGCTTATTGAAATACTTGGGACCTCTACTAGACTCTAAAGGAAGAACCAATTTAGTGAACCATGGCCAGCCACATATCACAGACCTGATAGGTACACAAAAGGATGGGTTTCTATCAGCAACATGCTCAGAAGCAGAATGCATAGCTGTGGTACTCACAGATACCAAAGGGATGTGACAATGTCCCATGGGATGAATAGGTGTTGCTAAAGTAGCCAAAGTTGACACATGAGAAATGGAAGATTAAGTGAATATAGGCTCACAGTTCACATGAAAATGCATGGTGAAGCAGATCAAGTTAGAACAGTTTCACAAATCATGTCACAAGATGGAGGAGGACACTCTTGTTGAGTAGTTAACATATGAGCAAATTGGCAGGTTAGCCTTTTGTGAAAATCATCCAAAACTTCAATGCAGCACAAGTCACCTACTGGAGATGAGAGTACTTCACAAAGACTGGTCTTGTTGGACATAAACTGATTAATCTGAAGTTCCAGTGACATGATTGATTGTAACATTTTCTGTTCCATGCATTGGTACTCAATGTGCTGGGTATTGAGCTTGGCTTGCAAAGCCTTAATGCGCCTCTCACCTTCCAATCACAGAGTGACTTGTTGAGACAATGAATCCCATAGATGCTCAATCTTGATTGTCTGGTGATCAAACTGCAGGGTAGGGTTAACTGACAAGGTTGACAGACAATCTGGAATTGGCAGAGCATTATGAGTGTTTAGTATGTGTCAGTGGTTTACAGGAGAAACCTGAGTAGGAGAAGTAGGAAGGGTTACATTAACTAGTGATCCAACAGTACAAGGGGTAGTGTTCAGGCTACCAGCACTTGCACAGGGAAATCCCACTGAGGGGGATACAAAGGGAGAACAAATAAAGTATGATTAGAATCCATTTTGTAATAAGAACAAATAACAAGAATATAACCCTTCTCAGAAAAATTTCCATCAATAGTTTGGAGCACTGTCAACTGATCAACAAAGTCAATAACAGAATAGAAGCAACCTTTATGTGGTATAGGTACAGTACAAGGTGTACTTGAATACAGGCCTTGCAGCTGAATTATTTACCATATTATTGAGGGCTGGTGATAGTTTGATAAAATTAAATTTCAGTTTCTCCCAAGAGAAGGCACTTGCAACTCCTAGCATATTATTAGACACAAGCTCACTGTTGTTACCTGATGCTTAGTGGTTAACTTATTAATTTATTACTCATACATGAATAATTAATTGTTACACACAAGATTAATACATTGAGTGCCAAAGAAGTGCTCTGTGGGTTATTGCTGCACCAATTATGACAGCAGAAAAGACTCTTCATTCAAAATAACAGTTTATAGCTTTCCAAAGGATGATGAATCTGGCCCTTTTTGCGGGTCTGTCTCTCTTCCCCCAAACTCACTTCCCCCAAGTCTGACGTCACAAACAATTAAATACTGGTAGAGACACAACTTCAATGAAATTGCAATTAATATATTTGAATAAATATATGTATTTCTTTAAACTGTATTTTGATTAGTTTCTTATGTAATTAAGTTTGCTGAAATATGGATTTACAAGTAAGTAAATGTAAATATGTGCTATAATTATAAGCATTGACTATTTACATATTATATATGTATATTTTACCCCTGGCACTGTTTAGATCTAACCTGATGATTAAAGAATTGCTTTAGCATGCCTTGTGCTGTGTAATTTCATAATTTATAGCTAATATATAAATGCTAATTTGTTTTGTGTCATATTTACTTCAGACTAATTTTGGGTAGCTTATCTATTTCTAAAAAGTATTTTACAGATTCATAGTGTAAGACAACACAGCCATTTCTTATATGGAAATTACAGGTTTAAATCCTGTTGGATCTGCTTTTTGAAATGCTCCTTTATTTTTGTAAACAACAATTTGAAATAATATACCTGCAGGTATACCAGTATAAAATAAAAATCAGAAACATTAGCGATTTTTGTTTAACACCTGGATGATATAAATTTCTGTATTGTATTTGTAAATAGCAAACCAATGTGATGCATTATTACGATTTTTCCAGATTCCTGGTCCCCCTCAAGTAATGTACTCAAGTATTAACTGCTTTTAATGCAGGGGTGTCATGAGAGAGCTGACTCCCACTCATTGTAGTAAAATACATATAAAAAAATCACATTCAATATTTTCAAAATTATAAGCAACTCTTGATTACTGCAAAAAAGAATAGAATAGTCTGTCAGCACAAACAATGAATACTATCTGATTGGGAAATCTATCAGATATATAATAAAAAATTAGCAAATAAATAACAAATGAACGCTGAAAAAAATATTACTTATTACAATAAAGTACAAACTACAAAAATAATCAACATAATTAAATTTCTATTTTAAATCTAAACAGACTTTCAAAGGATTTCTAAATGTTTACTAAATGCAAATGGCAAACCTCAACATTAATAATTATAGAATATATTAACATATATTTACTTGTAATTCCGTATTTCAGCAATCTTAACTACATAGAAAACTAATCAAAATAGAGTTTAAAGAAATACATATATTTATTCAAATATATTAATTGCAATTTCATTGAAATTGTGTCTCTAATGGTATTTAATATTTTGTGACGTCAACTTGGAGGAAGTGAGTTTGGGGGAAGAGAGACAGACCCTTCTAAATCAGTATTCTGTTAGCAATGAATGAGTGAATTTCATTAATAATCAAATACATCTTTGCAATGTTGACAAAAACTCCAAGATTTACTCTGCTTCAGATATTTCACACTCCTTTGAATTATACTGTTTATCAAGGACTGCATATAGTTTTCTATGCAAAAAAACTGTTCATTCCAAGCTTACAGCTTTTGCAATCATTAACTTATCTAGGAATAGTTTTTGATCAATTAGAAAAACGTCAAATGTGTTGCAATATACTAATAGATGAAATATATGTGAAGCCTGCTTTACAATATCATGGTGGTTTTGTTGTTGGTAGAAGTGCTGAAAATTGCAATGAATAAGCTTGCACAATGTTGTTTTTTATGATGAAATGTTTTTTTGGAGGACAATGTATTGTTCTGAAAGCAATTCCTTGCACAAGAACTACCAGCAAACTAATTTTTGAGTAATTCTCACAATTGTATGATATTTTTAAATCTAAAAATGGCTTTCTGATTTCAATAATCACAGACAATCACCAAATTAAGCAATTATTTTTTAAGAAATTTACATTTATTAAAATTGATGAACCATGGTCAGTATACCCTCCTAACAGTGATAGTTTGGATAATCATCCCCTTTTACATATTAAAGTTAATCTGAAATAATTTTATAATGGAATCTTCCAAAGAATTGGATTCTTATATTCCTGGAAAGCCTCAGAAAATATATACAGCAAAGTGGAAAGATATCAAAAGTTGCTTACAGATTGAAGCTCAAAACACTGTGAAGCTATCAAGTGTGACAAAAAATTCAGTTTTCCCATCTAAACTCCAATTACAAAGGGTTAATTTAGTCCTCAAAGTATTTTTGGAAAAGACTATTGCAGCACTTTGAGTGAACTTTGGAGAAGACAATCAAATAGCTTTATTTCTTGAGCTCATCCTAAACTGGTGGAACACTGTAAATGTTAAAAGTCAATTCAATGGCCTTAATTCATTAAACATTTATAAACAACCTATTACTGTCAATTTTCATTCTATTACATTTCTAAAAAGTATTGGAAATTTAGCTGCTTTTATGGGTCAATCTTCTTTCAGTGAAAAGCACATAAGAATGATAAGTAAAGACACTAGCTTAGCATGGCATATGTGCTCTTATTCCATTGCAGATGCTTCTACTTTTTTGATTTCAAATCAATGTTGTCAAGCTTTTCATCATACCTATGTGTTGACTGCATATTTTCAAAATGATGATTTGGAAAGTTATTTGGCCATTTGTGGCAATCCTGTGGTGGAAATTATTATTTTTCTGTCCTGCAAGTACAGGAAATCCAGTCCATTGACAAGGCTTGGTTAATGGCTTCCCTGAACTCCTTGATATGTCAACCTACCCAGAAACACTTGTGCAGTTCATGTGAAGTTGAAATAACTGAACAGGAAATCACACATATTGAGTCTCTACCAAACTTAAATCAACATGATTCTACTGTCCTATGTTTGTATATTGCTGGATTTTTATCCCATAAGTATAAATTGAATATAGATGTAAGCATGGAAGATCAAATATATTCATCAGAAAATTATAAAAAATATTTTGATTTTTTAAATTGTGGTGGTTTAAGAATGCCTTCTGATAAATTTTTACATTTGTTGTGTTTGCTTATCTTACATTTAATGAATTTAAGGAATTTTATCAGTGCAGGAAAAGACTAACAAATATTTTCAACAGAATATCTCAAATATTTAACTTTAATTATAGTACATCTTTTAATACTTTGTGTATTATTTTTCTTAACAATTATTGTAAAGCATTTTCTAATGATTGTACTTCAGCTAGAAAAAAATTAAAATTTTCCAGTTAACATTTTTTTATAATAATTATACTTTTTATCTAGTATTTTCCAGCCCTAGATAATTTTGCAAAATATTGGGCTGCAAGGCCTGTATTCAAGTATGCCTTGGTACAGTAATAATGTAGATGTGACCCTACAATAAATCCAAAATGCAACAGAATAGAGACAACAGAAACTGATAGGTCAGGGGAAATCCATCCCAGCTGACCTGATAAAACCAAAAAAACCCAATCAAGAATGTTATGTGACACCCTTGTTGCACATACAGGTTACATGACTGGAACACATCTCCAAACATCACTTAGACTGCAATTAGCATCATAGCCATTCAGGATCATGTCAGGGTCACCTTTAGAATCAGTTGCTGGGAACTACAGAGGCATTACTAAGGAACTAATTGTCATGGCAGAAGGTTGCAAAAGTCAACTTAATAGAGCAGCCATAATTCTAATGATAAAATAATAGATCTAACAAACATCAGTAATTCATCCATGTAACATGTAACTGTTTAGAGAGAAAACATCCAGGATGACCAATTCATATGGCTTCTAGCCTAATTGTCTCATTATTTAATTTCTATCTCAATACAAATACAACAGTCTCAATGTAGTTCTTATCTCTCAGCTCACAACTAAATAACTCATAATTGGCATGCATTTATGTTAACCAACAGTATAATATCATCACAGTGTAATCAGATTATTGGTGCATGTTGAAATCAAACAAAGTTCTTATTTTTCCTATATGTAACCATAACTTAATTTGGTCTATGATTTGGGCTGTTAACTGCCTGAAAGCCATGCATCAAATCAGTTCACAGCTAGAGTAACTCCAAAATTGTCACAGTCACTTACACAATGATTATTATCAAATCAATTGAATAAAAGAAAAATATAAATGTGTAAGAGAGTTGAACACAGTTGAGGTAAGGTAAACTCTATTGTGCTTTGCTACAATGCTTCCCCTATTTATACAAAGTTTCAAAATAATTACCTGTCTTTGTTTACAACTCAAAAAATCATACAATCACATTTCCATTACAAATTCAATTGAGCAAAAAAAACATGTATCACAGCATTGAGGGGACATAAATATAGTATCATAAACTGATGTCAAAGTGACATAATTCATACAAATTAAAAAATAAGAAATAAATCAAAACTAAATTAAATTTGCAAAAAGTCCCTGAGTGACTCTACATTATTTATAATCACACCTGATAATACAATATAAGAAATCAAATGAAGTAAATTCATCACCAACTAAATCTATTTCATGATATTTATAATAGTATTGCACAAACAATTAAACAATCAGCATGTACCTGTTTGCAAATTCAAATTTGTTTACAATTTGTTAATTTGTTCATCTGCTTTTGATTATGTAACATCATCTAATTAGCTGTAGTGGTTTCATCCTTTTAGATGTTGCCAAACCATTTACTGATAAATGTAATATCAAAACTGCACAATTGCTTTATAAAAATTAAAAGAATAATAATTTTGTTTTGTATAAAAGTATAATTAAATTAATTACTGATAGTCTTGGATACTTTTTTTATTATTCTTTGTACTCAACATGATTATGCCACACTCCTCCACCAGTATACCTAAATAAGAATGATGACTCTTTTTCCATGGATCATTTCATTTGATCTCTTGATTAGTGTGATTGCCTGAGGCATGTCCCAGTGAATGTTTTTGTACTCCTCCTATTTAATTAGCTTCATCAAAACCTGTTTTTCTGTTGTGATCATCACCTTGTGTCTTTGGTAAGACTTTCTTCATTTTTGATTAAGTCTTCTTCTCTGAAGTATATTTTGTCAGTTTCAATTATATAAATTTGTTTTCTACAGTCTTTTCTGAGGTGCCCTTTGGTTCTGCAGTTGTGACATTTTAGATCTCTTCTTATTTTTTTACTGTTCTTTCTTTCAGTCTTACAGTCTTACCTTTATTATTTTGTCTTTGTTTCCCATTTTTTGTGATCAATTTGTTTCCAAATCTCTGGGTGCTTTGTTTTTTGTTGCTCTCTCATTTATCCTGGCCTTGTTTTCCATTGCTATTTGTATTGCCAGTCCTTTCCTTATCATTTAATCTAGTGAGTCTTCTGCAGCACAATTATTTTTGAATTGCTGTTTCAATGGTTTGGGTAGTCCCTTGCATATGTGAGAGAAAAGTTTGTAATTAGAATAGGTTTGTTCTCTTTAAGCTTAGTTTGATCATTCTTTCTACTTGTGACATATAGCTTCTCAAGTTTTTGTGTTTGTTCATTCTCATTCCATTCAGGATCATTCTGTATTGATTCTTGAAGCTCTCATCATTGTAATATGCTTGGTATTCACCTATGAGTTTCTTATAATTTGTTTTTGTCTCCATGTCAAGTACCAAGTAGTGTTAGTATGCCACTCCACTCAAATATAGTGGGAATCTTGCTGTCACTGCTGTTTGTGTGACTTTATTCTCTTTCATATACATTTTGAATATGTGGAGCCATTCTGTGAGTGTAGGTGAATAGTTGTCTATTCTTTATATAAACTTAGGAAGGACAGCTTTGAGTAATGGTGCTTTCTTGTTGTTTGTTTCTAGTAATATGGAATCATTGAACATTGGTTTTTTTCTGTTTCCATTTTGTATTTCTATTTCACTTGTTTGGTTATTGCACCTACTAATTTTTGGACAAATTCTTCCTAGGTTTCAGGTGTTTTACATATAAACAACTCTTTGTCTTGGGGCAGATTAGTTTTACTTAGTGTTTCTGCATCTTCAACTGTTATTCTTTATAACTCTTTTTGAGTTTTTCTCTTGTGGCTATCTTCAGTTTCATTATTTAGCATCAATAGTCATAGTTCAAATCTAATGCTGTTGATTTCCATTTGTTTTGTTGTGTTTTCTTCTCATAGCCCTATATTTTCTTCATGCATTTCAGCCATCAATTGCTGCCACTTTGCACTCTTGATTTTCATTTCTTTATTTGTCTGTTAACATTTCTATTTGACTTTGGAGTAGGTTTCTCTGTTCTGTTAATCTGGCACTAGTATTGTCTTTCATTTCATTTAGTATTCTCTCTTTCTCAATGTTCATTGATTCTATTTCTGTGTTAGCTTTCTAACCATTTCAGTCATGTCAGTAGTTAAGATCAGGGCAAGGACGTACCAAGGGACAGCCATGGCTATTTGCCATATGGAAATGAAGTGATTCTATTGGACGCCATCTAGCGACAAAATATTTTTGACGAAACTAAATTGAGCAAATTAATTTTTTAGACAATTTGTTTAAACCAAAAGTGAGAATCTTTGATTTTTAGAATTTAGGCAAACTGATATTTTTAATGACAAATTTTACTTAGGGCGTGTTTGTTGTAAAATGTTTTAAACATGCAACACATTGTTTAAAGGAAAACAATTCATAGATCCAAAACCCAAATATTTCAAACAAAAAATCATGTGTTATTTGCATTAGAGTGTGTTTCCAAGCACATTTATGTACTAATGTAAAAGCATACATTCACAGTGACTCTGAGTGACAAAGTTCAGCATTTTGCAATCTTCAAGTTTCTATCTTCATTCTAAAATATGACGGCACTTCCACATTCACCCAGGAGGTGGCGGCCAGAAATGCGTTAAGCAATTTATTTAATGTGGCTGGCTTTCCCCAGGAGGCCTATTGTTACCAAGGACCTAAACACATAGTAAGTTAATAATAAAATAAAAATTATACCTGGTAATCTGTGAACATATTTTGAAGGATTGTAAGCAGAGGGGTACAATGTTCAATGGATCTTAACTGTTCTTTCTTTCAGTCTTACAGTCTTACCTTTATTATTTTGTCTTTGTTTCCCATTTTTTGTGATCAATTTGTTTCCAAATCTCTGGGTGCTTTGTTTTTTGTTGCTCTCTCATTTATCCTGGCCTTGTTTTCCATTGCTATTTGTATTGCCAGTCCTTTCCTTATCATTTAATCTAGTGAGTCTTCTGCAGCACAATTATTTTTGAATTGCTGTTTCAATGGTTTGGGTAGTCCCTTGCATATGTGAGAGAAAAGTTTGTAATTAGAATAGGTTTGTTCTCTTTAAGCTTAGTTTGATCATTCTTTCTACTTGTGACATATAGCTTCTCAAGTTTTTGTGTTTGTTCATTCTCATTCCATTCAGGATCATTCTGTATTGATTCTTGAAGCTCTCATCATTGTAATATGCTTGGTATTCACCTATGAGTTTCTTATAATTTGTTTTTGTCTCCATGTCAAGTACCAAGTAGTGTTAGTATGCCACTCCACTCAAATATAGTGGGAATCTTGCTGTCACTGCTGTTTGTGTGACTTTATTCTCTTTCATATACATTTTGAATATGTGGAGCCATTCTGTGAGTGTAGGTGAATAGTTGTCTATTCTTTATATAAACTTAGGAAGGACAGCTTTGAGTAATGGTGCTTTCTTGTTGTTTGTTTCTAGTAATATGGAATCATTGAACATTGGTTTTTTTCTGTTTCCATTTTGTATTTCTATTTCACTTGTTTGGTTATTGCACCTACTAATTTTTGGACAAATTCTTCCTAGGTTTCAGGTGTTTTACATATAAACAACTCTTTGTCTTGGGGCAGATTAGTTTTACTTAGTGTTTCTGCATCTTCAACTGTTATTCTTTATAACTCTTTTTGAGTTTTTCTCTTGTGGCTATCTTCAGTTTCATTATTTAGCATCAATAGTCATAGTTCAAATCTAATGCTGTTGATTTCCATTTGTTTTGTTGTGTTTTCTTCTCATAGCCCTATATTTTCTTCATGCATTTCAGCCATCAATTGCTGCCACTTTGCACTCTTGATTTTCATTTCTTTATTTGTCTGTTAACATTTCTATTTGACTTTGGAGTAGGTTTCTCTGTTCTGTTAATCTGGCACTAGTATTGTCTTTCATTTCATTTAGTATTCTCTCTTTCTCAATGTTCATTGATTCTATTTCTGTGTTAGCTTTCTAACCATTTCAGTCATGTCAGTAGTTAAGATCAGGGCAAGGACNATGGCTGTCATTGGATGACGAACAATTTCCTCATTATCCAAAATTGATTTGAAGAGATCAAAGTTCATCATCTTCTTGACAGCCCCCACAACCCCCTTAGCACTTGCCTTCTTGTTGCATTTATTATTGGAGACATACTGTACAGAGTACATCTTTGATTTCAGGGCGACAACCTGACTGATGACATCGCCAGCCAGCTCATCCTTCACCTTTAAATAAGTTTTCTTGTTTTTTTCAGTGAATAATGGAGAGTCTTTTGGATAATTTGAAAAATCAAAATGACTAGATAAGGAGGCTAGATCTTCATATACATTTCTGGTCTTTATTTTATATAGGAGGGAGTCTGTATCACTGTAAAGCACTGTGATTTTATTTTCAAATGCTGGCTTCATGGTTTGATAGTGAAATTTAAACATCTGGAGCTTAGAAAGGTCTAAAATGGCCTGACCCACATAATTCGGTTTATTCCATACAATTTCTTTGTTTCTTAGCATGACCTGCACCAAGTCTTCATTAATTATGTTAAATGACTTAAATTCTGGCTGTTTTATTAACTTTTCTGCTGCCTCCTGATCACCAACAAACTTTGCTTTACAACGCTTTCTCAGTGATTCCATGGTCTTGCCAAATACTGCATTAGACATGAGCTTATAAAAGCTCTTTTCAAAGTCGTTTTTAGCTGCCTTGCATTTTGTGGTATTTAAATCTATAAAGGGCTTTAAAAATGGCGCCTGTTTAAATTGTAGTGCCCTGTGGAACTTGGTTATCTTCAGCCCTTGTTCAATGTAAAACTTCAGCACCTCATAGTGAACCACATATCTCTCCCTCTTGTAAAATGTTTGAACCAATTTTGCGACTTTACCAGATTTCAATCCTAATGACTCTTTAATATTTTTTGTATAGGGCAACAGATGTTGATCTTCAATAATCATCTTGTGGTGCCAATGGAAAATCAAAATGTTTGTCATGCAAATTACTGGGATATTCAAGATCCACCTCCACCAAATAACCTAAATCTCCATCATGTGGTGCATTCAAAATTTCATTGATTGATGTATCTGTCCACTGTAACTGTCCAACAGGTAAATTCATGGTCATTGTACCATCATACAAAGAATTCATATCCAAAAAAACAGCGTAAGTGGACTCCTTATCTGGGTCATAGCCCTCTACCATGGGGTTGTTGGCCTTAAAGTAGCGTTCTGCATACACTCCAGACATCCCTCATCTAATACCAGCCTCAATAAATTCCAGTTGATTGTTATCTGCAATTGGATCAAGTGAGAAGTTTGTATAGTTTAACATAGCATTCCAGCTAAAGTTGGACAGTGTAAAAAATGCGCAGGATCCAATCCATATGTTTGCTTGCTTTCAACACGAAATTCACGAAGTACATCTGCCAGCAACAGTGTATCCGACATTAAATAATTGTTGTGGTAGTCTTTAAATGTAGTACACCCTCCATTAACCCAAGTACTATTCTGCTCATGTTCTAGCTCCTGTTGTGTTAGTGGTATTTTTCTGGTTAATCTATTGTACCAATGTTGTAATTCTGGCAGCTTTATTTCATTAAATTTATCTAATGAGTCAAACCATTCATATGGAAATTGGCCCTTACCCGTCATGAATGCTGACGCCTTTTGCTCACCCATGCCTGCTTTTAGGAATTGATATTTGTCTGCTCCAATATTCCNAGCAACAGTGTATCCGACATTAAATAATTATTGTGGAAGTCTCTAAATGTAGTACACCCTCCATTAACCCAAGTACTATTCTGCTCATGTTCTAGCTCCTGTTGTGTTAGTGGTATTTTTCTGGTTAATCTATTATACCAATGTTGTAATTCTGGCAGCTTCATTTCATTAAATTTATCTAATGAGTCAAACCATTCATATGGAAATTGGCCCTTACCCGTCATGAATGCTGACGCCTTTTGCTCACCCATGCCTGCTTTTAGGAATTGATATTTGTCTGCTCCAATATTTTTAGCCAGATTTGATAGACTATCAGTAACAAAACGATAGGAGTCCAAAAATCTAAGCTCTTCATGAATACATTTATTTGTGCCATTTTTATCCTTGTAGCTATACATTGGGACCATAAGACTAAATGATATGAAGTTTTCAGAGGTGCATGGTATACATTTTAAACTTTCATTTTCCTTGAGCTTCAAACTTTTCAGCAACAAATGCATATCATACTTACTGCCATTGTGGGAGAAAACTGGAGTAAACTGAGGGTTGCGATGTAGAATATTGCAGTTGTTGTGTGCAACACCTCGTCCTTTCCCAGTATAATGGCAGTGATCAATTACTTTATGAGAGCTACTTTCAAATTCTTCATTACAGAACACACAAACAGTAGAATTTTCCATCAAATATTCTCTATCAGTCTGTGAAATTACTAATTGATGATGCTTTTGTTTGGCAGCAAATGAAGACTTAGCAAATTTACGAAGTTCATTCCATCCCTCCTCCAGACATTGTTCACCAGAAAATATTTTAGTGGAAAGCAGCTCTTTTTCAGTGGTACTAACAATGCAAATACCAGATGGGGTTTGGTGAACATCTTGAACTGTATAGCTTGTTGAGGGATCTGGTGTGGTAGTATGTATTTTCTGTGATACACATTCTATGTCTAATGCAGCTATTATGGGTACAAAGTTTTTAGCGCCATGTGCTTTAAATGAAATTTTCTCATTAGGCTGAGGGAATGTAATAGTTGGTTCACTATTGCCAATGCACTTCTTTAAATGATGATCAAAACTTTCTAACAGCCTGAAACCAGATAAACATTTAGGGCAATGCAAACCCTCATGAGTGTTCTTAAAAAATTTGATGCAGGCATTCATGTTAGTAATTGCCACATAATGTTTCTGATTACCTTCTTCTAACAGCAGAAGGTTTGCTTTTTGTTGATGACAACTTGGAGAGATGTATGCAGGCACCAAAGATTTTTCATGGAGGCTGTACACATTCACTGTTATTTTATTTAACTCTTCAAACTTACAGATGTCATTGATTGACATGTGGAATGATGGGCCAGAAAACTTTAAAGTTGGGAAAAACCTGTTGAGGCGACAAATTTCATTACAATGTTTAATTTCAGGATGGAGACAGGCTAGAACTGCATACAAAAAGCACTTGTTTGTCTGAGCACTGTGGGGATTCACAAGAAAGTTGTTCTTCTTTAAATAGTCAGGTAAAGGAATGTAGCTGCCAGCTCTTGTTGGGCGATACTTGGCAATTTGCAGGCTCACTTGGTTGATATTTTTCAGTACCCAATTTGAGCCATTTGCTGCATAGATGGTGATGTAATTAGCAATGCCATCTACCATTTTTAAAAAATCCGCCTTGTTCAAGCCACTGCTAAAGACAGATACAGGGGAGCTCGTCGGATACAATACTACACTTTTCTGNGAAGTCTCTAAATGTAGTACACCCTCCATTAACCCAAGTACTATTCTGCTCATGTTCTAGCTCCTGTTGTGTTAGTGGTATTTTTCTGGTTAATTGATTATACCAATGTTGTAATTCTGGCAGCTTCATTTTGTTAAATTTATCTAATGAGTCAAACCATTCATATGGAAATTGGCCCTTACCTGTCATGAATGCTGACNAGGTTTGATAGACTGTCAGTAACAAAACGATAGGAGTCCAAAAATCGAAGCTCTTCATGAACCCATTTAGTTGTGCCATTTTTATCCTTGTAGCTATACATTGGGACCATAAGGCTAAATGATATGAAGTTTTCAGATGTGCAGGGTATACATTTTAAACTTTCATTTTCCCTGAGCTTCAAACTTTTCAGCAACAAATGCATATCATACTTACTGCCATTGTGGGAGAAAACTGGAGTAAACTGGGGGTTGCGATGTAGAATATTGCAGTTGTTGTGTGCAACACCTCGTACTTTCCCAGTATAATGGCAGTGATCAATTACTTTGTGAGAGCTACTTTCAAATTCTTCATTGCAAAAAATGCAAGCAGTGGAATTCTCCATCAAATATTCTCTATCAGTCTGTGAAATTACTAATTGATGATGCTTTTGTTTGGCAGCAAATGAAGACTTAGCAAATTTACGAAGTTCATTCCATCCCTCCTCCATACACTGTTCACCTGAAAATATGTTGGTGGAAAGCAGCTCTTTTTCAGTGGTGCTAACTATACAAATACCAGATGGGGTTTGGCGAACATCCTGAACTGTATAGCTTGTTGAGGGATCTGGTGTGGTAGTATGTATTTTCTGTGATACACATTCTATGTCTAATGCAGCTATTATGGGTACAAAGTTTTTAGCGCCATGTGCTTTAAATGAAATTTTCTCATTGGACTGAGGGAAAGTTATTGTTGGCTCACTATTGCCATTGCATTTCTTTAAATGATTTTCAAAACTTTCTAACAGTTTAAAACCAGATAAACATTTTGGGCAATTCATACCATCACCATGTCTACCCTTAAAAAACTTGATGCAGGCATTTAAATTGGTAATTGCCACATAATGCTTCTGATTACCTTCTTCTAACAGCAGAAGGTTTGCCTTTTGTTGATGACAATTTGGAGAGATGTAAGCAGGCACCAAAGATTTTTCATGGAGGCTGTACACATTCACTGTAATTTTGTTCAGCTCTTCAAACTTACAGATGTCATTGATTGACATGGGAAATGAGAGTCCTGAATAATTTAGAGTTGGTAAAAACTTATTCATTCGTGTAATTTCACATTTCGTCTTCATTTCTGGATGGAGGCATGCTAGAACAGCGTACAGGAAGCATTTATTTGTCTGAGCAGTACGAGGGTTTGCTAAGAAGTGGTTCTTCTTTAAATAGTCGGGAAGGGGGATGTAACTTCCAGCTCTTGTTGGACGATATTTGGCAATGCGCAGACTCACTCGATTAATATTCTTCAACACCCAATTTGAGCCATTTGCTGCATAGATGGTGATGTAATTGGCGATGCCATCTACCATTTTTATGAAATCTGCTTGCTGCAAGCCACTGCTAAAGACGGATACAGGGGAGCTTGTCGGATACAATACCACACTTTTCTGCACACCACTTTCCTCTTTCACCAACTCCACTTCACAAGAGAGGTAAACTTTAGAGGAGAAGTGTTTGGCTATATCATCCCGTATAATTTCGTTAATTTCAGGGTAAACAGTAGAGAAGATGGAATAAACATCAATAGATGTTAGAGGACCACTCTGATAGCAAGCAAAACTACCACGACATGCTTGTTCCACTTTACTAAATGACGTACTTGAGGTGGTATTTACAGCTTCAAAGTTGTGGGCAGTTAAGTGAGCTTCAAATAGTTGAATATTTGTAAAGTAAATTTTGCATGATGGGCATAGATAAACATTATCTGTTCCATGAATAGATTCAATGTGAGAGCGCATTAACAAGGGGGTTGGGCTGGTAAAACCACACTCGTCACAAGAAAACGACTTCATTGGAGCAGATGGTCTAAAATCAGTATAAGTACATGGAAATTCAAGTGTAATAAATTATATTTATTCTAGTGAAAATAAGTAATGAAAAGAAAATACGCTATTTTATAAATTGTAAAAAATGTATTTTTAAGCACTAGTTAGTTGTACATAATAAAAAAATGAAATTTGAACATTTCATTCTAGTGAAAATAGTTTAATAAGCAATGAAAAGAAAATATGTTATTTTATAAAACCAATAAAAGAATTTATAAAATGTATTTTTAAGAGCTAGTTGTAATTACTGCAAATTGATAAATTGTAAATGAGTGGGATTGTGAAAAATCAATAACTAAAACTTTCTGATTAAATGAAAAACACATGATAGCAAGTACAAAATGTGTAATATATAATTAGAATAGTTTATATACCTAGATAAACTAAAAACAAAAAGCATACCGGGGAGGAGCTGTACTATTATCACCATTCCCAGACTGTTGGGAGGAGGCACTATACGTATTGGCAGCCATCACATCTGAATATTTATCAGTGAGGGTTTTTAACAAATCAGCGGGAGAAGTAGTAGCGTACATTTTCTAAGCAGGAGAGAAGTTAGGCAAGTAATATCCACAAGAATCAAAAATGAAATGAAAATTGTATCACTCCCACCTCATATTTAAAGAGTTATGCCCCGCCCACACAATTAAAATGAAATTCTATTGGATGCTGGGTGAGTAAATTTAACCAGAAAATTTCCATATATGGAAGTTAGAACAGATGATTGACAGAAACAGGTTGATGGAAAACTATGAGTCACAAACACGTCATATCTCATTTTTGAAAAAACATAAAATTTGAAGTAAAATTTTCATTAATAAATGTAAAGTGGATTTGTCAAATAAAATAGATAAACAAAGAACGTGATTACCCAACAAGAGTTTATTAAGTTAAGTTATAAACATTCATTTATAGTTGAGAAAGAGTGTGTGAGTGTATAAGAATTCCATCGCATCTAAAACCAGTGACTGAATATTTATTGCCACATGAAATTTACATAGCAGCAATAGTGATAATTTCAATGTTTAGCAGAAAAATATTTGCATGAAAAATGAATTGTAAGCCTTGCAATGGTATTGAAGCGTTCATGATAGGAGCATTTTCTGAGTTATGTACATGACAATAATGTAAATTACAATTATTAGAAAAATATTTTAACCGCAAAAATGCAAATCACTCTTGAAATAACGCTGTCAATCAAAAATCAAATAAAGTCTTTGTGATAGGGAAAACACAAGTCAGTGACGATTGTAACAATATAACAATACATGTTTCATGTAGATTTATTATTATATGTCAACGCATTTTATTAGAAAACCCATTTTATTTTATAATTCCACTTGAGAAAAACTACTAAATTTTACGTGCTATTTGAAAAAGAAATCAATTGAGTTGTTTAAATGAGTTAATCATATAATCAGTTTGCACAAAATGCGCGAAAAAATTGTTTTAGTGTTTACATGACACTCAAAAATATGCAATGTGAAAATAATATATTGAATTCATTCACTTGTAAGCGTTTAACACCTATATTCATTGATGTATTATCATGCACGGTTTTGCTTAAACAAAGTATACGCGATATTGGGTTATCAAGTATTTGAATGTCCTCTATATTTCATACGTGTGTAATATTAATTCGCTTTTATGTTTACTCTTTTCGAAAATTTGTTTGTTTTTATTGTGTATTAAACCTATAACGGTTCGGTTATTTCATTATCCTAGCAAACAAATTAAACTTGTGAATTTCTACAATGGAAAAACGTCAATGTATTTGGAAAAACGATATTGTAGCCTTTGTGTGTCTGCATCTCTATACATAAAACACGGAAATTTTTACAGGTAAGAGAAAATAGTCACTAACGTGTTATTACAAAGCGCAATGTAAACCCAATTACAAAATAATGCATGTAAACAAAGACATGTACGCATGGAAATTTTTTACGGATAAGAGAAATCAGTCTACAAAACGCGATGTAAACCAAATTAGCCAACTAATGTGTGTAAACAATTGGCCACGTAAATTAATCATTAAAGGAATTAACCAAATTATGTGGTGTATAACTAAGAAGAATAATCATTAGAACCATGTGGAATTTTTTGTACATGAAAATAACGTACTTTGAAAGTGATATGAAATCGTTGCATGTAATGTTGGTTTACCAAAAACGAATTAAATGTATGTGTAAGCAATTCAAAAACATGGAAATTTTTTATGGGTAAAAATAGTAATATTAACGATTGCGAGTGGTATACCCTGACAAAGCGATGTGCAGCCTTTACATGTAATGTTAGTTTACCAAAGCGAATTAAATGCAGTCCATGTAAGCAATCGAAATTTATGAATAGGGGAATAAAAATTAGTCACCAAAACGTAATGTGTGTATGCATGCGGCATGCAACAATATATAATACGCTGTATAGCAACATGTAATCAACATATGAATCACCACGTAAATATCACAAAAATGATTCACCCGTAAATGCCATAAAAATGAGTTTGTAAATTATCTAGATAACATTTCCAAACACCCCTTGATATCTGTAAGTCAGTAATTAAACATATTCAAGACACCAGCAATTCTCAATGTCAAAATACGCATTATGGAATTAAATTATTGAACAAAAAGGATATTCATATGCGAAATAATGTTATAACAACGACTGAAAACATTTACGAAACGTTATCAAAGAAAAACGCTGAAATTCGTATAATGCTTAAAAACGCTTTTGAAAAACAAATCAATAACTGCGTGGATTACTATCAATAGCCTGGTAATAAATTAATACGGTTTCAGATAGAATCGACTTGCATGAATACATTTGCTTTAGGCTATACATAATAATAGAAAAAGCACACATTAGCGAAATAAATTATTGGATATTTATAGGCGAAAATAATATTATAACAACGCTTGAAACATTTACAGAAAGCGTTATCAAAGAAAAAACGATTAAATTCGTATAATGCTTAATATGCTTTGAAAAACGAATGAATAATTGTATAGGCTACTAACAATGGTCAGTGAATTAATTAATATGGTGTCATGTAGAATCGGTTTGCATGAATACTTTTTGTTTAAGGCTATGCGTAATAATAGAAAAGCACGCATTATGGAAATGTTCTTGAATAAGATGGATATTCACACGTGAAATAATGTTATAACAACGCCTAAAAGCATTTACAGAAACCGATATCAGAGAAAAAGCATTTAAATTCGTATAATGCTTAATACACTTTGCAAAACGAATGAATAATTGTATAGGTTAAGAACAATAGTCGGTGAATTAATATGGTGTCATGTAGAATCGGTTTGCATGAATACTTTTTGTTGCGTAATAATAGAAAAGCACGCATTATGGAAATGTTCTTGAATAAGATGGATATTAATACGCGAAATAATGTTATAACAACGCCTGAAAACATTTACAGAACGCGTTATCAAAGAAAAAGCATTTAAATTCGTACAATAGTTAATACGTTTTGAAAAAACAAATGAATAATTGTATAGGTTACTAACAAAAGTCGGTGAATTAATTAATGCGATGTCATATAGAACTGTTTTGCATGGATACATTTGTTTTTTAGGTTGTGCGTAATAATAGAAGAACATGCATTATGGAAATGTTGTTGAACAAAACGACATCCAATATCAAATAATGTTATAAGACTTAAAAATATATACAGAAAGCCATTAACAAAGTAAAACCCTGAAATTTGCAGAATGCTTTACACCGTTTTTGAAAAAGTCGGTTATTAACAACCCCCAAAAATTATTTAGTACACTACCATAGAATCGTTTTCCACAAATACATTGGTTTTTAGGTTGTTCGTAATAATAGAAGTAACAAACATGTGAATTTAACGAACATTCATTGTTCCACTTAAAAGACTGAAAAGAATTCTCAAGGAAAAAACCGCTAAGAGTTAATCATGAAAACCCTCGAAAAATATCCAATGGAAAAATAATTTGTAAATGAATTAATCCAATAGAACAAGTTTGCGAATAAATAAGGCGTCACCACACACAGTATTTGAACAATACGTCAAACATTTAACAGAAAAGGTTGGTTTTTGCTATTACAAAATAATTCAATTTCGGGTTACATCGACTTGAGCGTTAAGTGATATGACTCATATTAGCATGACATTAAATTAACAAATAACGATTTCAAAAAACATTCATTGTTACATAAAGACATAAAATCACTCTCGAGGAAACGCTCAGAGATGAGAGCACTAAACAGTTTTAACAATATGAAATGCAAATTACAACAGCAATCTGGAAAAGAACTAACGCATATAATTAGTTTGTCCGCAATGTGTAAAAAATTTTCTAAGCATTACACACCCTCAGAAAAAATTTGCTATGAAATAAAAGTTGAAAGGATAGGATATTTACAATCGCAGTAATGCTAAACTATCAAGTGGCAAACAAATGATTTCATGAAACAACCATTTACAGAAAAACATTCTTGAATAAAGGCGGTGAAATCTATATGACATTTAAGACCTTTCGAACAATATATGAGAAAAACATCTTGGACATTTACGGATAGGCGTTTATGAACATTTTCAAAAACAGTGTAAAAATACATTGAAATAACATTGCATAATAAAAATCAAAAACTACAAGCGGTTTAAATAATTTTAAGTTAAACACTTAAGAGCCGAAGAAAGCGTATTTATTCTTCAACAATATTTTACAACCATTCTTGAACAAATTACATATAAAATATAGAATACAACAAACGCTATACACATTTTCTCAGAGAAATAAATTTAAAGTGAATGACATTCTCAATAATAAATTTTAACAAACAGATTTAATTCGAAAATGGATAATCACTACGTCAATGTAATATGAGCGATTGCAGATAAATGCTAGTAAATTTCTTAGCGAAATACATTCTTAACATTTCCGAATATTATTACGAATAGTGATATACATGTATAATTATAATAAAGAAACATTAATAAAGATAATTGCTTACTATAGTTAAACAAGCAAAAATTTCGATAGCAAAATCAAGTAATTAGAACAAAGGAATGAATGTCAGCCAATCAAATTTGAATTAAAGAAGGTTGGTCGATGCATTATCTTATGACCGTAAAAATAATCTCACAAGAGTCATAAATGTTTGAAATTTGCTTAATTGGTAATTTTTTAATTGACATCTAGTTAAATATTAGTAATATAGGATAAACATTTAAATAACATTTCAGTTCTTCTACACATTGTAATTTTTAAAGATTAATTTCAAACTGCAATAAATATAACACACATGAAATAGTGATAAAGGGACGTTTCAAGCATTTGAAAAATTAAATTACNATCGTTTTCATTGCCCATGGTTTAGGTCCGTGGTAACAATAGGCCTCCTGGGGAAAGCCAGCCACATTAAATAAATGGCTTAACGCATTTCTGGCGGCCACCTCCTGGGTGAATGTGGAAGTGCCGTCATATTTTAGAATGAAGATGGAAACTTGAAGATTGTACAATACTGAACTTTGTCACTCAGAGTCATTGTGTAATGTATGCTTTTACAATTTACACGCAATTGCTAAAGAAATTGTTGTTTTCCACCTCTTGCATATTTGTTTTGATCAATATTAATGCACTTGGAAACACACTCTAATGCAAATAACACATCATTTTTCATTTGAAATATTTGGGTTTTAGATCTATGAATTGTTTTCCTTAAAACATTACGTTGCATGTTTAAACATTGTTACAACAAACACGCCCTAAGTGAAATTTGTCATCAAAAATATCAGTTTGCCTAAATTCTAAAAATCAAAAATTCTCACTTTTTGGTCTAAACAAATTGTCTAAAGAATTAATTTGCTCAATTTAGTTTAGTCAAAAATATTTCGTCGCTAGATGGCGTCCAATAGAATCACTTCATTTCCATATGGCAAATAGCCATAGCTGTCCCTTGGTACGTCCTTCACTCGGTCTTAACTACTGTGATCTAT
>CABFPE010000038.1:1784885-1826251 GCA_900660155.1 Hofstenia miamia | reverse complement strand
TTTAGAATGAAGATGGAAATTTGAAGATTGCAAAATGCTGAACTTTGTCACTCAGAGTCACTGTGAATGTATGCTTTTACATTAGTACATAAATGTGCTTGGAAACACACTCTAATGCAAATAACACATGATTTTTTGTTTGAAATATTTGGGTTTTGGATCTATGAATTGTTTTCCTTAAAACACTGTGTTGCATGTTTAAACATTGTTACAACAAACACGCCCTAAGTAAAATTTGTCATCAAAAATATCAGTTTGCCTAAATCCTAAAAATCAAAGATTCTCACTTTTTGGTCTAAACAAATTGTCTAAAAAATTAATTTGCTCAATTTAGTTTCGTCAAAAATATTTCGTCGCTAGATGGCGTCCAATAGAATCACTTCATTTCCATATGGCAAATAGCCATGGCTGTCCCTTGGTACTTCCTTGCCCTGATCTTAACTACTCACGTCATTTATTGTTTCCTTGTCTTCAGTGTTAACTGTTATCAGAATCATTTCTACTAGGGATGCTTCACTTTCAGGTGATGTTGTAGCATCCTATGTTCAGAGAGTTTTCTAACTTTTGGGGGTTTTCTGAGTTTTAGACCTTGTTTTATTCTTCTTACTTGAATATACCATTGTAGTTTAGGTGTGAGTAACCTTTCAGTTTTCTCAGATGACTAAATTGTTGTAACTCTTTATGTGTGGTTTTTTGGTGTCTGCTTAACTTTCTATCAGTTACAATAAGATCATTTGTTCAATTAGTTCAAGAAGAAACAACTATCTTAACTTGTACTGTAATTCTAATGTTCAAAATATTCAAGTGACCAGTCAACTCATTCAACAAGAAGCACAAAATAATGCTTTACAAAGACAAGTAGATAATACATAATGTAGTATATTTACATCCCTAATTTGTAGTTGATAATGTGTGTTGATTTAGTAATATTTTGACAATAGTCAATGCATAATTAGTGATTCAATATTCTTTGTATTCTGATTGGTTGCTCATACAAGGAATCCATATTGTTTGCATAATTTGAATATCAGACATCACAGTATCTTTTAAATATTTTGTTCTGCTATTACTCACCATTTGATAATATGTGAGTGACTGTTTTCTATTATTTGTAATGTGTGAATTCTGTTAATTTAAGTTTTGCTACCCAAGCTTCCATTTGCTTTTATTTTCAATATTAGAGATTTCCCAATCCATATATTTGACTAACATTTTCTTTTAGCTTTTTCCAGATAATATACTTTTACTAAATTGCCCCTTTATTATATTTTATCTTATTTATTTTATCTATGTATTTGATCAGTATGATCAATGCTTAAGGTGTCACTTTGGGTGAAAGGTAGGATAACCAGAGGCTCTAAATGGCCCTCTGGTTTGACTCCTCTAGTCTAGGTGATAGTAGGTATTAGGTATAAGGATGAGTATGGTTAGGAAGTGTGGTTTGGATGTAGCTATAATTATTGCATTTTCTCTAGTCTAAAATGAGCTGAGAATTAGGTGTTGAAAATGGTTCATTGCTTTGGCCAGAGGCCAGATTCTGTAAGAAGAAGTTTGGAATTAACTTGTTCTCTGAAAACTTGTTACCCATGGAATGAACATGCTCTTTTTTTCTCATTAGATAGAATTACATAACAACTAGTAGTTTCATCAGTTGTGTTTTAATATATCTAAAGATGGAATACTTGCCGAGTTTTGCACATGCTTCTACCACAAGACAAGCATTCTACAATAACATCAATTGTCAAATTTACAAGCCATTCATAAAAAATTTTACAGCTTAAAAACTCAAGAGATAGCTAGAATACCAGATCATATCATTCAAATTGAAAGACATTGTGAAAATCAGACCCTGCAGCTGATAATAATCCTTTTTCTAATTCTATTCCAATTAAGATTATTGATAACACACTATTGAGGGCTGCCCTTCCTCTCCAAAAAATTCATAACCCTTTATTATCACAATTAAATGGTAAATCTGACATCATTCAAAACAAACTAAAAGCTATCAAAAGCCTTGTAATAAACAAGAAATTATTTAAATCATATCTACCAACAACAGCAGTTGATGATAACCTCAAAATGAGAATGCTCCTAAAATGTTTTTCTTGTAAAGCTGATGGTAATTCTCCAATATTCAATTAGTTGTTCTTCTCCTATGGACAGAATTTAATTGCCCAACATGCTGGTCAGGAGCACACTCTCAAACAATTTCCTAGTTTTTTAACAGGAAAAGCATACAACTAATACTTTATCCTTGATAGAATGATAAAATCAGACTATGAATTACTTATTCAGAACTTCTTTGATCACTTCTATGCACCCACAATTTGCAACCAATATATAATTTTACTCAATAAAACCACTTATAACAAAAACAACAATATAGAGGAATAAATTTTTCAAATAGAACACCTTTATAGGCTTAGTAAAACATCTTCCAATTCAGTAGTGTAGGAAGAATAAAAAATCAGGATTTTTCAGAATCATTTCCTGGAGGGGCAGTAAACTGATTCAATTAAAATTTTGAAAAAAGTTCAGTACATTATTCAGTTTTGTAAATATTTAGTATATATTATGTATGTGAGGCTTGATTTTTGATTTTAAGCAAAAATTTGCTTTTAATTTAATAGTTGTCTAATTGCACAAGAAAGATTTTTCAAAGGTATTTATAAAGAATTGCTTAACAGTAAAAAATTCTTTAAGACCTTTGAAGTGGTGAGGCTTGGAACAAAAAATTTTCAAAATTTCTTCTCTGTCTAATTCTTCTGTGAGTTCTTTTTCAAAAGAAAGAAGAGCTAGATGTTTTAAGTGATTGTTGCCATTTATGTTGTCATTACATGGTTTACAGTGCTAAAAAGTCTCTCAATGGCAACTAATGTTTGTCCAATTGCAATAATTGCAGAAATTAACAGCCACATATTTAAAAAAACAACTATGTCAACATTTTTGAGGAGGACAATAAGATCATAGCAGGGCAACTGAGGTACTTTTTCAGTTAAAACCTTCATGTACCAGTTAAGAACACTAAGCTCATTTAGTGAACAATTGACACTAAAATGTGCAGCAAATTCAACAGCATTATGTAAGTCACATTCACACAAGAAATGATTGCTTTATAGACTGGCACTCTCTGCCACTCTCATGATATTGTAATTATCATTGTTGAAATGGCTATTTAGCCCTACAAGACATCTATCTATTACTTCATAGTAGAGCTGCTTGGCCCTCTCATCAAAATTATCTCCATTGTAATCACTCCTTGATATTGGTGGTTAAGGAATATCATATTTAGATCACATACCAACAACCACTAAAATAATTGACTCAAATTTCATGTTGCTTCTGAAAGTTTGAAGAGTTTCTTTAAAATTTTCAATCAATATCAAGATATGATCTATAGACAATCTACTATTCTGCAAAGCAGCTGTGAAGTAACTTTCTTGATCAAGTATGGAATTTGAACATAATCAACTGGAAAATAAACATTTGCATAGAAATTATTTTTAAATATCCAATTGATGTTGCCTTTGTGTCAACATCACAACTTTGAGACAAGTGAATTAGTGTTTCATGTATTGAAGGGTATAGACTTAGAAACCAACCACAAGTTTAAGTACAAGAAATCCAATGAACTCTAATGGCCTTTCATCTCTTCTAAACTGTAATTGTACTTCTTCAAATATCTTGCTTCAAGGAAGTACATTGGTTATAAAAGAAGCAAGTGTGCAGATATGGTTGAAAAATGGATGAACATCATTATTGACTTGAGATATGGATAGAAGAAATAGATAAAGATGATGTGCATGACAATGTGTATATATTGCTTTGGGCAAAACCAATTTTAAATGAGCTTGCACTCTGCTGAAGACCCAGACATTACATTTACTCCATCAAATGCAAACCAAACCTATTTGTCAGCATCATATTGCAGCACATTCATTAATTCATTACATCCACTATTTTCTCAGTAGCTTTATTAACTTTAAGGCTATTTGTAGCTGCAAATCTGACAACCCTCTCTTTTACTTTACCAGCATAAACATAATGGACAGCAACTGCAACCAATTCCTTATTTGCACAGTCCTTACTTTCATTAACTATTATACTAAAGAATGGTGGAGAAAGGAACTCCTTCTTTATCTGTTTCAAGAACAAAGATGTAACTGCATATATGGGATGGGGCAGTCACATTACTATTTATTCAAATTTTAAAAGTATCAATGAAAATTTTTAATATATTTTTAAACAAGCTATATAACAAATTGTCATTGATCATTTCTTAACACTTTATGGTAGTAATAGGAATACTAGTTAATACTATCAAACTTTCAACTGAAATATGATCTTATATCATTTTATATACTTATCTTGGCTCAAGTTGCAATGAGAAATATGTTTTAAGATACATGACCTTAATATAATAACTACATGTCTCACCTAGCCATATGCAGCCATTATTTGAGCTGACTAAGAAACTATCTTTCTTGTGGGCCATAGGCATTAGTAAATGAATGCCCATATTCCACAGCTTTTGTCTAGCATTGATGAGCCCCTCTATAATAGCAGGCTCATAAACACATTCAACCAGAACTGCATGTTGTGCACATAACACAGTATGAGCTCTGACTACTCCAGTGGTACTAGGAAACTCAATTGATAGGCAGAAGGTTACAAAGGCTACCATTGTAGAGAGTGACCCATATTCCAACAAAACAACAGAACATTGGTAGCTCACCAGTTCAATAAAGAAACAGAAAATATTTCACCAAGAATTATCCTCCAACAGCAAACAATTCACATGGCATCACACTGAAGCAGTATCCACAAATAGATCCAAGCTTGCCAAGGTGCTAATCATGTGTCTCTAGTTGTTAATTTCTAGCTCAAATAGACCAGATCTCACTTGTTCTTATTTCCTCAGCTCATGTAAATATATAATAAATATCACACGTACCAATGCATTCACATTCACAAGCAGTATATTATCATCACAGTGTAATTTATTAAGTGAAATGTACAAATAGAAATGATCAAATAAAGTTGTTATTTCCCCATACTTAATTGTAGTCATCACTTAATATGGTACTATGACTTGGGCTGCCAACTGGAAGAGAGCATGTTGTAGCCCTAAACACAGCAGAGTAACTCGCAAATTGTTGCCAGAACTTAAGCAATAATTATTACACAACAATCCATTGAAGAATCTAAAGGGTTAGCTTAATACATAATTCAAAAAGAGGTGAGACTAATTATATTTTGCAATTGCTACAAGTCTCTTAGATATTTATAACAAATCAAGAATTATTACCCTTTCAGGTTTACAAATTTCACATTTGAGTTACCTCACAAAATTATAGAGCAATTACATGTTTTGCTAAAATGAGGGGACAGATAACTATAATTTTGCATTACTGCACTAGAAAACTGATATTAAAGTGTAGAGTCACTCAGGGCCTACTATTTTGATTTTGTCATTATTTCAGCACTCTGAAAATGGTGTTGTGTCTTTTTAATGTCTTGATTTTATGATTTGTTGCTACTTATCTGTATCAATTTCTTTTAAATTAATTATGTGTATTTTTGAGTGTAGTTATTTGATAGTGTTAGTATTTGTCCCCTCAATTTAAATTATGTGTGTATGCTTGTTTTAACTTTGCAAGGGAAATTGTGTTTTGAAACTTTAAACAATATCCAGGTAATAAGTTACAGATTTTTGTAATAAAGATCTGAGTTTACTGTAGCAAAGTGAACAATAAATTTGGATTCCTTCTACTGTGTTTGATCTTTTCAATTCATTATATATTAACCTGTTTTAGATTCATCACTAAAGATTTGGTAATGACAACTATTGCTTAAGATCTGGTGACAATTTGGGAGGAAAGTGCAGGGGTCTGGGGCAACAAATAGCTCCTTAATGGTGACAACCTAAATTGTGGTTGTTTTAGGTTACAATTACATGTAGGGAATAACAACTTTCATTCAATCTGTTCATACATGCACATAAATTAACATCTTGCAAATATAATATGCTGTTGATTAATGTGAATGCACAGTAATTATGTGCCCTATTATTTATTGTTTATTTACATGAGCTTAGATAAGAGAACTCTGAGATAAATTGTTTATTGAGCTAGAAATTAATACTTGAGACACACAGTTGGCACCTTTACAAGTAAGGATGGCTTTAAAGATATGGCTTCAGTGTGCTGCCATGTGAATTGGTCACTGCTGAAGTTCTTTTTGGAATGGAATTTCTGTAGTTGTTTGATGAAATTGGTGAACTACCAATGTATGTTTTCTGTTAGGATGTGTGTCACTCTGCTATTGTAGACTTTGCAACCTTCAATCTAAACTCTTGAGTTACCCAGTACCACTAGAGTAGCCAGAGCTCCCCTGCGATTCTACATGGTGACCTTGACGTGATATTGGACAAATTAGGTTGTCAGTTAAACTCTCTACTCTATTCTGTTGAAGTGTGCAGGCAAATCAGTGCCTGGAGATGCACTCTGATTGTGAAGCTTGTGTACATACCAAAGTGGTCATCTGATTTTTGCCTGGTGATTGTGACATAGTGCTGATCAGTTACTGTTTCTATATCATACTTGGTTTTGTTCTTTCTGTTTGGTGTGAGCCAGCAGGGATAGTTGTTTCCCCTGGCTGTGAATTGACTTCACTACCAATCAATGCATAACTTTGCCTCTTATGTTATTTTTACAGCTGTCACTGAGCTTTGACATTGTTCTTACTTGTTTTGGTTGTAACCTTGTTGTTGTCTCATTCTTCTAGAATTTGGATTTAATACTGTACCCTACACTGTGCTGTTACCATTATTAGTTTTTGTTTCTCTGAACCTGGTTGGAATTTCTCTCAATTTGTTGGAATTGTTTCCGGAATTTTCTTACTGTTTTCTTGCTGTTTTTCTTGCTAAATGAAATTTAGTAGTTTTCCTCATAATGGAACTCCCACTCAGGGTCTCCCCAGTGTGAGCACTAACAGCCCAGATGTTGCTCCTCACACCATTGGAATTAGTTCAATTGCTTCTCCCTTGTTGTTTGATCCCTATTTCATTCACCCACAGACACCACCATCTCCTGAGCCTCAGAACACTGAGATTGATCAAATCTGAGCTGCTCTTGCCAAACATACTAGTCTATGCATTGCTTCACTTCAAGCTGAGTGCTGAGCTACAAGAAAAGGCTTGTGATGCTCAATTAAGAGAGAGATGCTTCATTGACTCAATCCATGCTTTGGAAATACAACTTCAAACTCTGGTGACACCCCCACCTACATCCCCACTGAAGCAGAGTAGCCCACCCCACTATTCACTCTCTCAGTCTAGGGCTTCCAAGTACTTATGGTGTTTTACAAGACGCATTGGACATTTTTTCTGAATGCCTTTCAGAGCAAATTTCCAAAATGATTTCTGCTTGCCTTCTGAGCAGCCCCATTGTCTCTACTTCTACACCATTGACGCCGCAATTAATTACCCCTGTTACCTCCTTCACAGTTGGAGAGCCCACACTTTCACACAGTCAGCTTTGACTCAAGTTCCTACATTAACTACTGTTGCTGCTCCAATTTCATCTGTGCCAAGTGCAACCATTTTGCCTCATGCACCTGTGAACAGTTGTGTCACCCCTACTGTTGTCACACCAATTACTCCACCACAGTCATTTGATTTGTATAGTATTATCAGTGATAATGTGTGATTTGTAATTAATAGGTTACAAATCACACATTATCACTGATAATACTATCCACACACTTTGAGGTCTGTTGATGAATGCTGTGGTTTCCAAGAATACTGGAGCAGTTACCAACTGGGATTCATCTCTCTCTTGCATTGGTCTACATAGGGGTTTGACCCTCTACCATCACTGACTCCCAACCTGAATAGATTGTAAGAAATAAATATAACCAGGAACTCTGGGTAATACTAATACTACCTGAAAGGGAGTGATTATGGATATATATATATATATATATATATATATATATATATATATAATCTTATGAAATAGTTTTTGTGGATATCCATTTTTGAGATCCTTTGTGATTTAAGCCAAACTTCCTGTAAGCTTTTGCAATTTTAGCAAGATTCAAATATTTGATTGACTAGGCATGAAATGGTATTAATTTTTTAATGCTCATCCCAATTTGAAAAGAATCGTTAGCATAAGCCTGTACAAGTCAGTTGTTGATACCATTTGATCAAAATTTCATTCAACAACAACAACAACATATATTTAAATGCTCATGTACAAATACATTTATTAAGTTTACAAACTTATTAAGAATATAAATAATGCAACTTTCTTCATATGAGCTTAGTTATCACAGTAAATGTTTGTTTCTTGGTTACATTTATAAACTACATATATATTTATAAATATTTTAAATATTTTTTACTTATTATTCTTGCGTTGTACAGCTTATTCTGTAATTAGTCAGACAATTGATATTTTTTTGTATAATCATGTTTCTCATCCTCTTCTTAAATATTGTATAATTTTTTTCACTTCTTGTTATGTAATCCAATTTGTTCGATAGCAATATTGAATATGCTTAGTTACTGAAACATCAAGAAAATTTATCATATTGTTCTACTCATGTTCTAATGTGAATTAAAATTCAGCCCTAAACTCATTCAAATATTTCAAGAAATTTATAGATGCTTCCTTTGAGCAAAATCCTGCAAAGATATTATCAACATATTGTGGCATTGGCTGATGATTTGCCGCCATCTATCATTTTTCATTCCTTGTTAATTTTCTTAATGTTGTTCCTTGACGCACTCCGCTGCTTTCTGCTGGCATCTCAAATGATGCCAGTTTCAAGCCGCGTTCCATATCATGCTGATGACGTGGATAGACTTTTATTTAGTTTTTCCGTTGGCAGGTTGTAATGTGCTATTTACATTTATTTTTAGTTAAATAGGACAGCTCTGTGCGCGGTCGGTTAATAAAAGTTTAGTTTTTCCCAAATAACTCGCTATTTTATCTGTTATATTCTACTAGACGATCATGAGCAGCTAAACTTTCTACGGAATTGAGGGGGCTGCATAGGTTGTAATTTCGCAGTAGGATGTGCTCGGCAGGCTTATGAATCTGTGCAGACCCGCTGCTTTCTGGGATTTAGCTGATGCAGACTAGTTCGTTATCTATTTATTGGTGTTCACTATCATGCTTCACGTCAGCAAGTTTTGCCATTATGTCTCTCATGCCTCCTATAGCAGGTCGTTATATGGGTTAATCAGTATACACGAGTTAGTCCAGATCTTTGGTGCTAGACACATTGTTTCACGAACACTGTTATTGAATATAACTCAAACTAACTTTCTAAATGATGCATGGAACTCCTGTGCGATAGTAGATACTACGCTCTCATCACGTTTTTGCTTTATACTTTAAAATATTGTTACGCTAACTCTGATGATGCTAGAATATCTACAGTATATTAGAGGATTAGATTCTTTAAAATTTTCAAATTTGCTCTCATTAGATCCATTGCAAGTTGGCTAAAGTAGCGCTAAATGGTGACCATATTGGCATTCTCTCTACTTGTTTATATATTTCTCCATTAAATAATAAATGTATAGACTTATAAGCTAGTTGTAGTAGCTTTTTTATGTTAGTTTTCTTTTGAACTTCAAATCAGGTTTGTGCAATGCACAAAAAGCACTCATAATTGACTAAATCACTTCCCAAAAAATTATAACCTGAGGAAAAGTAATGGAAGTCGGGTTTTTCCACACCCTTATACATTTATTAGTTAATTTATAATTTTTCCTTAATAAACTTTTCTGCCATTTGAGTAATCTACTTTTTTGTTACTCTGAAAACTTTTGAAGGGACTTTATTAGCTTCATAATGCACATTAATTACTAAACTCGGTATTTTGATATTTTACTTTTATTTGATTATTTTGTAGAAATTCTACACAGTTTTGTTCATTGATTATAAGCTATAATCTACTTTTATATAACCAATCTTGTTTTTATATTTGTTAAGTATAATGCATGCAAGCTTAAAGTATACTAGATGATTGGGATATTTTTTAATAATTGATGTCTAGCATTGTGAAGGGATGCTTCCAACTAGGGCCTAAATGGTTATTACAATGGGTTAACTTGATATGTATAGGAATTCTTACACTAAAAGCTTGCAGTGCCATTCCACTATTATATGTAGCTGCAAACCTCTATGTAGAATTAAATTATTATATATGCAGTGGCAATCATACTTAGTGGACGCACAGTTGCAAACAGTTGGCAACAATTGTACTCTTTTAGTTTTGTAAAAAATTGAGTAAACTTAACATTTAACAAACTAGGTCTAACATACACAAAACAAAACCTTCATTTCCCGCTAAGTAGGGCAACAAATAAATTAATAAACTAAATTCTAAGGTTAAAAAATAAACTTAAAGCTAAATGTCGACTTAATGTCAAGAGACACAAATGCAGTAAACCACTGTCAGCTAACCCAACATTGTTGTGTAGCTACCCTCAGGAACAGTGGATTCCTAGAGGATTAAGATTACCTCAAATGAGCAATAAATAGAACTCTTGTGATGACTTACTAATGTAAATATATTGTAACAAACTTCTATCAACTGATTTTTGAGTAAGTGCAAGCTCAGAATTGAGTTCCCTTAGAGATATTGTGTAAGTAAGTGTTTGAGCCAACATCAACCCAGGCCTAATTTAACCTCCCTAAACAAAGACAAGTGACAATTTCAATAAAGTACGCAAACATGTGATGAGTGAAGACATTATAATATGTACTTTTCTGATCTGATTTGTAATTGCAAAATGAATGATCAAGTGCTACTGTGGATTTTAGACTAATTACATATTGGATCTCTTAATGTATTTGTGAATTATCTACGTAGTACATTCTAAATGATATGACAAACATTTATATGAACAAATACTTCCAAATATTTGAAAATGAATTTTACAACTTTTAAATTTCACTATTTCAGATTCTTGTATGCCCCTTGTAGTTAAGAGAATTTAATGTATTTTATGAAAAAAAATTCGAAATTGTTATTGTCACATCTAATCTTACTTGGCTGTGTACTCAAAGGGGGCAAATGCCATGTCAAGTCTTCAGTGTTAATGCCTACAGTTGATATCACTCTCTTTGCCTTTTTTATGTTTTTTATTTTTTTTCTGTACACATGAATAGTACTTAGAATATAAGAAGCTTGTGCAAGTTATTTTGTCATCACTATACCAAAAAACACTACAATGCCTCATTAGTAAATATTAATATAAGTTTAACAAAGAGTATTATACTAACGAAAGCAAAAGAACGCAAAAATAAGCTGTCAGTTAAATATTTACAAAGGAGGAAACATGTAGGCATGAACACAGGAAAGGAGATATGGACAAATCTAAACAATAAATTTCAACAAGGAAACAAGGAAACTAAACAAAAACACCAACCAAAATCTAAATCAAAGTAATAAGTTAAATAGACACTCATTCAAACATGCTGAGGCGTTAAAAAAGTACCGGTAGACTTTTAAACTAAAAATCGCAGTTAAGTTGAATTTGTTCTCAACATGTTTTTGGATTGCTAATAATTGAGTCTATATTATCGAATTACAGCCATTTGGGTTTAATTGGAACTTTAGAGTTTAGACCTTGTAATATCTTTAGTGTTTGGGGACATATAGTTTTAAAATACTTAGATAAAGTAAAGTAATGCTAAAAAGCATGCCAAATAGATTTTTTCGAGGAGTATAGTTTAAAATGATACTTGAGAACAACGTACTTATAGGGTGCCATTTGGCGTTTAGTACCGTGAACATTAAGTTTATGTTATATTCAACTTAATAGTAACATATGTTGCCTATTTGAATCCCGCCTCTTTTGTAATTTAGTATGCCAATGTCGATGTTATTTGCATTGCATATTTCTATGCTACATTGAAGGGTAGAGATATTAAGTGAGGACTTTCTCGCTTTTATAAAGCCAGTCTGTATCGAACGTATATATTTTTGTGCTAATTGTCCAAGTCGGTCGCGCAAAAATGTGTGAAATAATTGTAAGATCCATGTTTAATAAAGAGATGGGCCTCCAGGATTTGGATTCGGCTAAATCCTTGCTCCTTATCGGCATTAGTTTGATAATTGCATTCGATATACTGTGTGAAATAATTTCGGAGACCAGAATGGAAAGGATTAATAATTGACAATAAGGCTCTAAAATGGCTTGGAATGTTTTGTAGAAGGAAGCAATAAACCCATCGACTCCTGGACAATTCTTTAATTTATTTATTGCGCTTAAAATCTCATCAATGGAAATGTTATGACTCAAAGTGGCGCTTTTATCTAAGGAAATTTTTGGGAAGATCAAATTGTTGTTTTTAATGTCTAAATTGGATTTTTTGTAAAACTTTTTGTAAATATCCGTAAATGTACTGATAATATCATCTTGATTTTCGGAAATTGTATTATTGCTTAATCTACACGCTTGATACTTAGTTTTTCCATTGATTTGTTGACATAGTTTTTGATGTCCTTACTGCTATCTTCATCAATTCCGCATTGAATGTTTCTGATATATTCAAATTCATCTTTGGCTTTCGCATTAGTTATGTTGCGAATTTCAGTTTCATAAGATTTTCTAAGTAGTTCGTAGTCATATATATCTGGGGTCAAGAAATTACACTCACAGAACATGATTTTATAAAAGCGATTATTTTCAATGGCTCCCTGTCTATTTTGCAGTAGTAATTTTAGCCTTACTTTCATGAGTGACCAATTGTTTTGAATGTTTGAGATATGTGTATTGTGTAAAGATAATTTAATTAGATAAGAACTATCACTCTTGTTGTTTTCTATGGAGATGGATTTCATCCAGCAAACACCCGGACCAGTGGTTTATTTAGTTGCAAAGGTAGTTAGTAGGGCTTTGTGATCTGATGTATCAATTGATAATACCTTTGAATGTATAGTATTTAGGACGTTGCTTACAAAACAGTGATCAATCCTTGACAAATACGTGTTAATGTTATTAAAATATGTATGTGATAAATTTGCAGCATTTGCAGCAATCTAAAAGATTGAATTTCGTAAGAAAATTATTATTTAAATAGTTGTATCTCATTAGTGATAAATTTACATTAGAAATTGAATTGTTGTCATCTTTTTTCAGATAATAATAATTTGAATCTCCTGCACTAAGAATTAATTTAAAGTTTTTAGAGACTGAGTAAAAATTTATGGTGTATATATATATATTCTTCTTTCCCTAAATAGTAGTTAATAATGCATAAATCATTTCGCTTTTGGCTATTTTGCCAGGTAAAGTACTTTTTGGATATATCATATGAATGCTGTGGCCAAATGTGATTTCTTCTTTGTATGAATAAACAGTTCACTTATAGGCAAGTTAGTCTGTATCAATATCTGTAAGCACTTCCACTTGAGAGAACCTAATTGCTACTCTTGATGTCTTGTTCTCAGTTATTATTAAAAACTTTAATTTACAATGTTTTCTGATCACAGTCAAGTCAGAAGCATCACACCATGACTCCATCCAATGAAACATAATGAATTAGTGTAAATTAGACAACCATACACATTCAGCAAAGCATTGCAGCAATAAATAAGTAAGCAAGTAGTAATTGCATGTAATTGAATTGTCATTAATATTAGCGTAGAGTATACACAGTGAAAACTGCTGAAGTGAACCATTTCAGTCATCATAAAATTGATTCACAAATAAGCTACCAGTAATTAGACTCTTGTTGGAAAGTAAACACCCATTATACAGGACTGTTAGCAGGATCTGTAGTGAGGTTCATGATGTTGAATCTCTCTCCTCTCCTGATAAAAATTTAGTTACAAGTGGACATTATATATAGCACATAATAAGGAAAAAGCAATCAACTAACTAAAAAGAATTTTAATATTGCCAATCACACACAAAAGAGCTCTATTTGTACAAAACAAATATAATATAGATGAATAGCAACAGGTACCATATTTGCAGTAGAAATTAATAATTGCTTACAAGTTTGAAATTAGACTAAACTATATTATTGATTCTTCTACTTTCCCTCATGGTTCATATTACTTAACTAATGTAAATTCCTTTAAATAAATCACTGATTGTCGAACACTATTTATACTAATATCTGTTGTTCTGCAATGATAATGTAAAAATATATGAAATGCTCATTACGTCCTGTAATTATCTTAGCATTGATGATGCTTCACATATTTTTTAAATGTAGATCATTATTGCTACTGTGTTATTTTCATTCAAGATTTTGTTTTTGTGCTATAAAAGTGAAGATTTTTATTTAATATGACTAATTAATAATGGTAATTGTTCATATTTATCAAATTAAAGGATTTTTTTCTATTTCTGTTTTGTGTGTTTTCTTTTTTAACTAACTTGAATGTCTCAATAAAAGTTTTACTGTGTTACATCTGCAATGCTTATTAATATTAATCATTTTGAAATTTTCATTTCTGAATGTAGTAGGATGTCAAAAGCATTTATTCATAACTGATATTGTTTTGCTTTTGCAAATATAAAATGCATGCCTATGTCTTATAAACACTAAAAATTTCACACAACTAAAACAATGAAACATGCAAAAAACAACCCTACATTATATATTTGTTGCAGTTGCAATGAAATTATTATTGTGGCTTTATCCAAGCACATCAAGATTAGATTCTCTAAATCCACTAAATTCATTAAGAATACGATTGATTTTAAGGTGATTTTGTTAAGCATATAGCGCCTGTTTAAGCAAAGTCTTCACTTAAAATTTTGCTCTTCCTTATGTATTTCCCTCCAATTGTAAATTGTTATCATATTATTACATTAAATTCATAAATTTACTGTTTGATTCTTTAATTATTAAACAAAATTCATTGGTATGTATTCCATACAATGTCATTTTGTAGTTAACCATTTATTTCATGCAAATGAAATTGCTTGATCTGTGAGAGCAGCACTCATAACTACCAAAACCATTATTCAGTTTACCAAATGGGATGCAGTTCTTACTAATGCTTAAATACACACTCTCTGACGGCCTTAGCAACTTTTCAGCATTTAACCAGTAAAAATATCTGTAATAAGAAACTATTACAAAGCCAAGGTTCCAATCACCAGTATATCCACATGAAGCACTGTCCATTAGAGTCACCTGAATTCTCTTTAACTGACCAATTGGATATTCCATTACGCTGAATACATTCAAAGAGTTAGTCTCAAACAAATTATTTTTAGGATCCGATGTGTAAAAACTAACCTGCCATGCAGTACCTTCAAGATGTACTATGACATCACAATCGGTTCCTGCGAAATATGTGTTAGAGGTATAAAATCCAATTCTATAAACCATTGAGTTTGTTTGGCATTTTCGATCTATACATGAAACATAATTTTCTGTCATGTACCCACAACAATCGCGATCAGTGTTGCATGTGCTTGCACATGGAGTGCATATGCCTTCCCGACAGTGGATATCATTAATGAATGTGCAGCAAGAGCTTACATTGCAGAACTCGTTCAATCTTTGGCAACGAGAGCTGAGAATGAAGGGCAAATAAATGCACTTGAATGCTAAAATAACATCTAGATATCGAGCCATTTGTGTTCTAGACCTATATTGATTATCAAATTGGGTTAAAGAAACAATGCCAACTCTTACATGAAGACATTAACTTAATCTTTTGCTATTCAAAAATTTGTGAAATAATGAAATATATTTATCTGAAATTAATTTTTATGATTATCATAATATTAAATTGTGCCACTTATCCTACAAAATTTTACAAAATTTTACATGTCGTGAACGTAAGCTTTGTTCTCCCAGTTTATTGAACATTTTAAAGTTACTTAGTAACAGCAAACAAAATTTCAATCTAGGGCACGGATAAATATTTTCTAGTACAGCTAGACATGGTTAAGAAAGTAGTTTTTGACGACTGAGTGCGGCATTGAAAAAGCTCAATTCCCACATCACTATATATATATATATATATATATAAGATGTATGACTATTTTAATTTTTTCAAATTTTAATAATCACCATGGGATATTTTATGTTGAGGTTTTTTGCATACACTTCAAAATATAGAATAGTTCTGGTTTTTAGAAAAAAACATCACGCTTTCTTTTAAAAAACGATTTGCAGAATGAATACATGTCATGATTTCACATTAAAATTATTTATTTTAATAATTATTTTTGTATGTATATAAACTTGTTTAAGTGTTAGTTTGGTTTTCAATTATACATACAGTGCAAATTGATTATTTTTTAGTTTAATTAAAATACGTACAAACTAAAGTAGTATTGTGTTTGTGCAGGTAAAAAGATAATTGGCATAACGAGAAAGTAACTGCAATTAAAATGCTTTTCATTGCAATGCACATCTGGTTGGTTTTTTAATTTCTTCCACAGATACCAGGTTAAGGAAGTCGCAGTCAGAGCTCGAATGAGAACTGCGAGCATATCTGAAGCACACGGTTATTATCTCAGTACCAGTACTCCTAAGATTATGGTGGTGGTTGACTATTATAAAATATATGTTTCAAACGACCACTGATTAATCCCGGAGTTGAATTTGCATAAAGTGCCTTTGCTTCTGATATTCTCTCTTTCTCTCTCTCTCTCTCTAACAGCTATTACTTAGGAAAGTGTAAGCTAAAATGATAAAGAACGCATGGTAACCATAAAGACTTTGAGGAGTGAGATCATGATAATTTAAGACTATGCATGCACATAATACCAAAATTGTTGATCATTATTTTGAAAGTCCTTTTCATTTTAAAATGCAAAGACAGAATTGCACACTGACTTGGCCCTCTCACCAGTCAACATTGGTCGGTAAAAGCATATTTTAAATTATGTCAGTTTCTACATCTCGGCCGAATAATTGCCTGGAAATATTCGTGATATCAGCCTCAATGGCCAAGTCTGAGCTCAAGATCTCCTCGGCAGGACATTTTTTTAGTGAAAATGGTACTCTTTTAAAAAGAGATGCCGTTAAGGCATTTGTGATCTTGAAAAGAGCAAGATTTAACAAACTTATCCAGACTTTTATTCTTTACTGATTATTTGCATACTTTGCAAATTTGAGAAATATTGCAATTTGAGAATATGACTTTCTTAGTCACTAAATTGCTGTGTCTTTGTCCTTAGCTTTAAGAAAGTGTCCCATGGTGTCGCAAATATCAAATTTTGGGTCCCGGTCAAAACCGGTCAAAATTCTGGGAAAATAGACTAGTTCACCGGCCGGTTACAGCCGAGTGAGAAAAAGCTTAACCGGTCCAGTCAGGTCAGCCGAAAATATGTATGTGATTTCATGGCATAGGATCATGGTTCAAATTTCCCTTTCCAAATTACACTGGCATATGAGATCAGGTACTTTATAGAGTTGGGTGCTACTCTCAGCCGACTACTATTGGCAGTGCAGACCTGATAGGGTGGGTGGCAGTGCAGCCTGCTTATGACATCTATAGAACTGGATTAGACTGTATAATATTCTGTCTATCTGGAAGAAAGGTTCATTATGTGTTTACATGTAATCAGTAATAAAAACTACAAAAAAACTACAACACATTTAATGTAATAACAACATTATAAAATGTAATAATAATGGATTAAAATTGGGGGGGGGATAACTAAACGTCACTAGCACATCATAGACATTAAATGCTCTTTCCTTTTTATGACACATTTCGCTGTTTTGATATANTCCTCGGCAGGACATTTTTTTAGTGAAAATGGTACTCTTTTAAAAAGAGATGCCGCTAAGGCATTTGTGATCTTGAAAAGAGCAAGATTTAACAAACTTATCCAGACTTTTAATCTTTACTGATTATTTGCATACTTTGCAAATTTGAGAAATATTGCAATATGAGAATATGACTTTCTTAGTCACTAAATTGCTGTGTCTTTGCCCTTAGCTTTAAGAAAGTGTCCCATTGTGTCGCAAATATCAAATTTTGGGTCCCGGTCAAAATCCTGGGAAAATAGATTAGTTGACCAGCCGGTTACAGCCAAGTGAGAAAAAGCTTAACCGGNGGAATCTGGTCTTCACGCAAAACGTAATTGCTTGCAGAAAATTATGTAATTGTTTGCTTATGCAATATATTGGTAAAAAGCTGTTTAACATGAATCTCTTAACATTTGATACAAATAAACAGCGTTATTATATGGGTTTCTCTTCTATTTTTTTATAAATTTGGCATTCCCTAGAATGACCATTTAAATTCGATCGCGACCCAAAAATTTCTGCTATATACTAAAATTGATATCAATCAATTTTTTTGTTTGATCTTTATATAGTNCGAAAACATGACTGGTTCCAACTCTGGTCGCAGTCTACGTGCTCTACCAGACCTACGTTTTACATGTGTTAAAGTAAATATTTACAACTTCAAATATTTCATTTAAAAGGTTATTTATTATGTCTAATGTAATAATCGTTTTTAGGGATTGAATTTATGTCTAAAAATTCGCGCAGTACAGGAAGATCAAAAGAAATTTGGAAAAATAACCTGACGCACTTTGAAAAGTAAAAAACGAGTAGAAAAAATAGCCTCCAAAAGTCTCTAGATGAGTTGTCGAGGATTCTAACTCAACGCATTAAATTTATTGTACAAGACCTTATACAAATATGGAAGAAATTTAATTTTTCCATTATTAATGAATTGTCAATTCCTAAAGCCGATGGATTCTGGTAGAGCTCAGGAGACAAAATTGGTATTTTTTCAAAAAGAAACGGTAGGCTATGTCACTTCAAAACGCCGATTACATCCTAATAAAATTTGTGAAATTAAAGCTATGAGAGCAAAAATAAGAGGCCCTGCAAATGGTTTTCAATGAGATATCACTGTAGAAAGGCATGAACTTTTGAGATCAGTAATGAAATTAGTGATAACAATACCCTATATACTCCACCATTACGGATAATTGAGAAAAAAAGGAAATACAAAACACAAGTGCTGCAGTCACTCTTATTGACAAGTCCAGATTAAGTATAAAGAAATCTTCTAAGGTATGCAAAGTCTTAGCTGATGAAGGAATTTATATTGCAACTCCAAGTCGTACTGGTATACAAAAAGCCGTTATCTCAAGAGCAATTAATCAGGAAATGCAATTGAAAATGGATCATAAAATTGAAAAGTGGGCATTACAATTTGATGGTAAAAGAATTGATGGTATTGAGCAACGGGTTGTTGTGCTAAAAACTCTTTACGAGAAGTACTTCTAAAAGTCTTAATTTTAGAAAACCAGATAGCAGAAACAATATTGGATGCCATAACTTCAACCCTAGAAGAGTATGATTTATGGAATTCAATCGATGTTGTTATATCTGACACAACAAATAAAAACAAAAGCAAATCTAAAGGAGTTGTTACAATAATTCAGAAAAACATGGAAAGCATGAAAATTAAGAAGTTTCTATTTAGGTGATGTCAGCATCATGTACTCAACCTTGCGTTAAGGCACTGCATGGATTTGGAGGTAGTACTAGCAGCCCGAATATATGTTATGGATTTATAAAACGTGTTCAAAAAATTATGAACAACTCCAATTAGATTTTGATAATTCTAGAGAAGATATGGATTTTGAAAATGTTGTTTGGGGAAGATGATATGCGCTTTCTTATATCACTTAGTATTGACTGTGAGATACTACTAAGTTTCCTAAGATTTATGTTCAGACACTACCAAAGATATGCAATGCACGCTGGAATTCGGGAGTATCTCAAGAAATTTGAATCATTTTAATTGCACATCACTAAGTGGAGGAAAACTAAATTGATTTGCTTCAAAATATGTGTTGTGTGATAATTCATTACATGCTTTACAACAAAGTTAAATAGCACGATTTAAACAAGGAGGCTTAGTCAGCAATAAATCATCGTACATGGTTTTATAGATTAATAGGTTTTGGTGTAAAACGTGTTTGAAATAGACACAATTATTGAAAATTCGACTTCGGGAATAAATTTTTTGAAAATCCTGGCAAGTTCTTTAAGAGATCAATGACACAAATTTTGTATATCTGAAGGTGATTTAGTAAATCAAACCCAGTTAAATATTAACCTCAGCACTATTGCTTCTATATATATATATATATAATTATTATTTGTTTATTTATTTTTTAGGGTGGCCCTTATTTATAAATTTCCCAAAGTTTTGCGTTTGAACCTTTGAAGTGTTTCCATTTCACGAAAAAATTATGAGTGTAAGATCTTGAAATATTTGAAATAAACATTTTAAATATACTATTTTTTTAAAACAGTTGTGACGTAACATAAGTACTTTTAGGAATTATCTTTAGCTCTTAGCATAGAATTAGGAATGACTGTGCATCCTCTTAAAATGCAGAAATTGTGCATCCATATATTCAATTTCATTAAGTATTTTTGAAAATGTGAATTAATTCAATTAATTTAATTTATGCTTAAAATGTTTTTATGTATGTGCATTTATATATTTGTCACACCTAATTGTGCATTGAAGTGGCAAGAATTCCCCTGGTAGGCAAGCATTTTGTCTCTACATATACATGAAGCATCACAACGATTGCAAAGACAAATTTCAAAACCACCAATATCTGTCATTCACAAATAGAAATCCTTTGGTCAATTGCTGGAAGATTGGGAATCTATTCTTATAAATTACTTAAATAGCAGTAATCAAAGGTAACTTTATTTTATAAAATTTTTAATTTCTCCGTGATATTACTTATTTAAACGTAGTGAACAGGAGAAGTTCATTTTTTGGGGGCGAATCACCTCATCCCAAGAAACTTAGAACACTTGGCCCTATCTCCTTCATCAAGCATGTTAGATGCTGAAATCCAAATACAGATCCTAAATTAGGCTATTTTGATTCCATTTCAACCTTGAAATCCCGGAGGTCAATGGATTGTGAGATATCGACAACTGTTTTAGCAAAGATTGATATTAAAGTTTAATACTTGGCGCTACTTGCTCTGCAGGTAGCTAAACATTACTTGAAACCACTTCATTTGCTTTATTCTTATCCTCAACGTTAAATTCAAAAAGCAAGAATTTGTAAGAATTTAGGCAATTTGTTTTATCTTCCAGAGGAACTGATTTTTCTCAGTTTGCTGTATTCTGATTTAAATTTGGCTGAACAACGGTGAAAGTGTTGAATTTTTTAATGGTTAGTTAAAGAGATGAAGCACTGAAATGAGTTCAACTGAATAGGACAACAATAAGGCTTACTGTTTTTGTAGCCAGAAGCAGTAGAAGGTTGTTTCTGAGTGCATTTGATAGCTTTCGTGAAACCTATCCAGAAGATTAGAATGAAAGTGAAGACTTCAAAACCCCTTAAACAGCTATAGGCTCATTAGCAGCAATAGTATTAAAAACTGAGAAGTGTATATCAAACAACCTTAAATTTATCATTTTTTCATAAATTTTTTACAACTTTCCTCTTGATTTTAAAATTCAAAACATGCATTTATTAATATTTTCCATTTCACAGACAATCACTTCCATGTATGCAACCACTCTAATCTGCAGAATTTACAACATAGTTTTACATAATATGAAAATTTATATCCATGTGGAATACTTTGTAAATTATTTACGTAATACTTTTTATCATCAAATGGTGATAATGGTGTTTTTTTGCATATGTTTTTTATTTTGCAATGTATAATTGCTAGCAACAGAAGCTTTATCTGTTTCTATGCAATTTTTTTTAATGATGAATCCAAAAACTTTATACTTCAACACTCTCTTTTCCAAAATAATAGAAGTATTTTGATTTACAGTTCAGGAATATTAGATTTTAAGTATAATACAACAGCAATAGGTAATTGATTACATAAAATTTTAGTTTTCTCACCACTAGAAGAATTGCAGTAATAGTTTGTTCCTAACCTGCATTTGACAAACTTGATCTTGTCATTGTAAATATTCAAAATCTGCATATATTCTAAATGGAACATCTATTTTATAATGATACTTTTTAAGCTTAATTTTGTCTTATTTTGGAAAATAAATTGCATTGTTTCCTCATTCCTACACAATCTAATAAGATTTTCATATGTTTACTTTTTTCTACACATTAGCAAGCATTTTTTACTAAGATCTTTTTATGATAGACATTTCAAGTTCTTTTTAGAACAAAGTGATTTTCATACACACCCAAATCAATTGTGTTTTTATCAAAATAACAAATATGTAGTAGATCATACTTTTCTTCTTTCAGTTTCAGTTCATCCTTGAGTTTTAGCTCATAAACATTAACTATTATTCCATTTTGTCTAGCAATTTTTAAATTAAATTTATTGTTATTGGGAATGTAATTCCATTCAAATTGTGTTTATTTAGATGTTTTTCATAAACATATGTTCTGTGTTAATTGTTAGGACTAAGGTGTTGAGCTGCAATTGTCAACCACAAAAAACACTTGTCATCATTATAAATATTTAAAATTGAAGAAGAGTTAATTGGTAATTTAATATATGTTCAACCACAAGAAATTTTTTACATTTTAATATTCATGCTATGCACGCCAATGAAAATGCAGTTTGATCCTTCTAATTTTTCAAAATCATCAATAATTTGCTTTAATTTTTAAGAAATACTAATATTATTTACATAATTCTTATTTTTTATTTCTTTTATTTTCAATTAATAAAAACTACTACATCTGTAATGCCCTTTGTAAATTTTACATAAAATGAAACATTATATTTCAATGGTTGGTTGTTTATATTAAAATGCTTTATTTATATTTTTGTAAACAATATATTGATATCTGTAAATGGTATTAAATTAAGTTTAACAGAGTTAACCACAGGTGAATTTGATTCACTTTTATTATTTGTGATTGCATTAACATAATTTTTACTTATTTTAACTTTTGAAGTATATCCATTAATTGTAAAATCATGATTCTCTTCTACATTTTAAATGTTTCTTAGCTTTAAAATGTGCATTATAATTTTTCTCAACAATTGCCATATTTAAAGCCTCACAAGTGATTTTTTTCTTGTTTCATCTCTCTATAATATTGTCTAGAAAAAATTTTCAAAAAATAGTGGTTCTATATATTTTGTACCTCTATATATTTTAAGAACTATAAAATGTTTACAAAGGCTTAGGAAATAAACCATGTTTAACATAGTTAAACTAAACTGTGTTTAACAAAGTTAAATTCGTCATGAAATAAATTTCATTCATTCCTATATATATGGATTGATCCTTAAAATTGTTCGCATTTGCAAATTTATTTCGATCAAGACAAGAAAATTTTACAAGAATACATTAATCATAATTATACATATTCGCCTTCACAGTCAATGATTTCCTGGCAATGATATTGCAGTTTTTCATATTCATATTTCATAACTTCATCGCTATTCTTTGATGAAAAGTTCAACATCTTGTGGGGTATAAAAATTGATCTTGTTTCTTCTCATTTCACACTTTGGAAAAAACATCCGGTCTAGCATATTGACATCAGGCGAATAGGGTGGGTGATGTAGACGTCTTATGTTTTTGGATTCGAGATCACGCAATTCGCTGGTGAGAATCAAATGCAGGCAAGGCTTCAGCAAGGAAATCAATGTAAACATTTGAATCAATTGTTAGACCACTTGGAAAAACCTTTACATAGCTTAAGCTAGTAAATATAATGGCCACCATGGCCATAAGCTTTTTATCCATTATGCATCATCTGGCAAATTTAGGCTTATCACTCACCATCTGGTGCCACCCATTGACGTCTTGTGGCTGAGTTTCCAACTGATCATTCAAAAAACTGTTTTTCGTCAATGATGATAAAATTTTTATATGCTTTTCAGGTAGACAAGTACCATGGGATTTCTTGGCATCCTTCCACACGGTTTTCCTTATTGTTGTTAGATAACACATGGGGCAACAACTTGCTCCCAATAGATAAGTATCTCAGATCTTTGTGACATTGTCTCGAATGATATGGAATGATACATCATGTTTGATGGCCAGCTCCCACAATGTAAAATCATTGTTATTGGTTAATTCTTCCTCGTTCACTTCCCTCTGTTCTAGTGGTTTATCTGTAGATGGGCGGCCACTTACATCTTTACATTTAAAGTCAATCTTTTCATCTTTTGAGAATTCTTTTGCAATAACTTGAACTCTGTGGAGGCCCACAATGTTTTCTCCAAATGCCGTACAAATAATTTCATTAGATTTCGTTGCATTTAAGTTATTTCTTTTTAGAAATTCAACTAGCAAATTAATATCACGCGAATTTATATCCATATCCAAATGATAGAGTTTTTAAATTAAATTAATACATCTTTAAACAGCGATAAAATTTGAACAAAATTAAATAATTTTTTTTTAATAAATATATTTAATACAAACATTTTTCTCATAAAAGAATGTTCGTATTAAAAATATTTATTAAAAAAATTATTTAATTTTGTTTAAATTTGATATAAATTTGATATAAATTTGAAATAAATTTGCAAATATTTTAAAACGAACATTTGAAGGATCAATCTATATTTTTTGCTTGTGGGTTAATCCAACTATTACATTTCTCTGGATATCCTGATCACTTAACAAATGCAATTCAAATTTTCCTCCTTTCTAAACATATCTTGATTAGCTTTCAGTAATTCTTTTTTATGCAATGATCCTTTTATTTTTCATCAGCCAAATCTTTCAATGTGTCTGCTATATTTTATTTTATCAATAACAAATATTTCCTAATTAGGAGTATAACATTTATCAAAAAGTTCCTTTGAACTTACTAATTCTAAATTTGAAAAATAGCTCTAGGCAAAAGCAAAACTTCTTTACCTGTACATTATACAAATTGCTGTAAACTTCATCTTCATGCTTCTTTTTAGAAGCTTCAATTGGAGTTTTTATAGAGCCATGTTTTATATTATTGTATTCATTTAAAATTATAGGAATTATATTGTTCATGTTTCTGCTTTGTAAATTCTGTCTTCATTTTGTTTTTAATTGCCCTAATTAATCTTTCAAAAATGAATTTTTTTCCAGATTTTCTGATGAGTACATCTTTATGCTATGTTTATCAAGAAGTTAATGAACATGTTCGTTATAAAACGTCTTTCCTTTATCAATGCATAGAAATGTTAGAATTCTCTCATTCTTAAGAGTAATTGCATTGCCCATGGGTAATTTGTGGCCTAAAAAACTGATTTTAATACATCTCTAACATTAGGTTTAGTTTTATATTTTAGAAGAATAATCCATCCAACATTTGAAATGCATCTACAACCATCAACAAATATTTACAACCCTTATTCCATCTGCTTAATTTTTGCATATTAAATAAATCAACACACCAAATTTCATCTATATGATTTACAATCACAAGTCATATGAAATCTCTTTTAATAGGTTTATGAAGTTCATTAGCTAAAGTTAATGAGGAAGAGGGAACTTTGTTCTCTGATGGTTTAGCACTTAAACCCTTAAGCCTAAGTCTTTTTTTCCTTCAGTCCCAAGCCTAAAATATGTTTTGTACCTATTACATTAGAAACAAGCACATTATCAAATATTTTAGGTTTAATATTTCTTAAATTTTTCAACATTTGCTTATCACAGTTTTTTTAGAAACAATGCCTCCTTAAGCTTTGCCATTATATTTATCATGTTCTCTAGAAACAGTATCAATTTGGTTGCATGGCTGCAGATTGTTTCCCAATGGTTTCTGTAAAGGATTATATGATTCAGCATATTTATAATTTGTAAGGGTGAAACCAACTTTTGGTTTTGGAAGGTAGCCAATTACTTTATGAATATCAAGGAGGAAATTTTGGTTCCAATTTTGCTCCTCTACCCTTTCACAAGTAATGTTTTATTACTTCTTAATTGCTAAAAATTTATTTTAGCATATTTTTTCCATTTTTTGTTTTAAGTTGTTTTCTTAATCTGTAATAGAACCTGTTAGTGGCTTTTGTTTAAATTATTAAGTTAAATTTGTTGGCATCTTTATACAATAAGAAAGAAAAAATTTTCTTTTTTCCTTAAGGGTAATTTCATGACCTTCAGAAAATATTTTATTTTTACTTATATATTTAATGAAGATTGTCAATTATGAAACTCCAAAATTATAAAACAACAAATCACTAGTAGATTTCTTATCAAGAGACTTTAAATGCTTTTATGTGGAAAATCAGGATGTGGAAAAACAAATTTATTAATGGAAATGATTTTAAGATCTTTTATATGTTATTATAAATTTTACATCTATACTTCAAATTGTCTTCAGGAGAAAATAGAAAATCTAAGGGAAATAATTAAAAGAACATCAAATCAATTAATTTGTAATGTTGTAGAAATATTACCATAAGAATTATTAAAAACACTAAAGAATACATTCCCTTCACAGGAAACTTTGGTTGCCTTAGTTCCACCAACAGCAAAATAGTTATCTTTGATGACTTTGCAATTGTTCCAAAAACACAGAATAAAATCAGATATCATTTCACTGATGATCATCATAACATATCAACAATATATATTTCACAATCTTATTATATGTTCCAAAAATAAGGAAAAATTTTTACAAATAGTTCTAAATACTCCTGTTTATAATNAAAAGTTCCTTTGAACTTACTAATTCTAAATTTGAAAAATAGCTCTAGGCAAAAGCAAAACTTCTTTACCTGTACATTATACAAATTGCTGTAAACTTCATCTTCATGCTTCTTTTTAGAAGCTTCAATTGGAGTTTTTATAGAGCCATGTTTTATATTATTGTATTCATTTAAAATTATAGGAATTATATTGTTCATGTTTCTGCTTTGTAAATTCTGTCTTCATTTTGTTTTTAATTGCCCTAATTAATCTTTCAAAAATGAATTTTTTTCCAGATTTTCTGATGAGTACATCTTTATGCTATGTTTATCAAGAAGTTAATGAACATGTTCGTTATAAAACGTCTTTCCTTTATCAATGCATAGAAATGTTAGAATTCTCTCATTCTTAAGAGTAATTGCATTGCCCATGGGTAATTTGTGGCCTAAAAAACTGATTTTAATACATCTCTAACATTAGGTTTAGTTTTATATTTTAGAAGAATAATCCATCCAACATTTGAAATGCATCTACAACCATCAACAAATATTTACAACACTTATTCCATCTGCTTAATTTTTGCATATTAAATAAATCAACACACCAAATTTCATCTATATGATTTACAATCACAAGTCATATGAAATCTCTTTTAATAGGTTTATGAAGTTCATTAGCTAAAGTTAATGAGGAAGAGGGAACTTTGTTCTCTGATGGTTTAGCACTTAAACCCTTAAGCCTAATTCTTTTTTTCCTTCAGTCCCAAGCCTAAAATATGTTTTGTACCTATTACATTAGAAACAAGCACATTATCAAATATTTTAGGTTTAATATTTCTTAAATTTTTCAACATTTGCTTATCACAGTTTTTTTAGAAACAATGCCTCCTTAAGCTTTGCCATTATATTTATCATGTTCTCTAGAAACAGTATCAATTTGGTTGCATGGCTGCAGATTGTTTCCCAATGGTTTCTGTAAAGGATTATATGATTCAGCATATTTATAATTTGTAAGGGTGAAACCAACTTTTGGTTTTGGAAGGTAGCCAATTACTTTATGAATATCAAGGAGGAAATTTTGGTTCCAATTTTGCTCCTCTACCCTTTCACAAGTAATGTTTTATTACTTCTTAATTGCTAAAAATTTATTTTAGCATATTTTTTCCATTTTTTGTTTTAAGTTGTTTTCTTAATCTGTAATAGAACCTGTTAGTGGCTTTTGTTTAAATTATTAAGTTAAATTTGTTGGCATCTTTATACAATAAGAAAGAAAAAATTTTCTTTTTTCCTTAAGGGTAATTTCATGACCTTCAGAAAATATTTTATTTTTACTTATATATTTAATGAAGATTGTCAATTATGAAACTCCAAAATTATAAAACAACAAATCACTAGTAGATTTCTTATCAAGAGACTTTAAATGCTTTTATGTGGAAAATCAGGATGTGGAAAAACAAATTTATTAATGGAAATGATTTTAAGATCTTTTATATGTTATTATAAATTTTACATCTATACTTCAAATTGTCTTCAGGAGAAAATAGAAAATCTAAGGGAAATAATTAAAAGAACATCAAATCAATTAATTTGTAATGTTGTAGAAATATTACCATAAGAATTATTAAAAACACTAAAGAATACATTCCCTTCACAGGAAACTTTGGTTGCCTTAGTTCCACCAACAGCAAAATAGTTATCTTTGATGACTTTGCAATTGTTCCAAAAACACAGAATAAAATCAGATATCATTTCACTGATGATCATCATAACATATCAACAATATATATTTCACAATCTTATTATATGTTCCAAAAATAAGGAAAAATTTTTACAAATAGTTCTAAATACTCCTGTTTATAATTATGACTAAATTTCAATTGCTAAAGATAATTCTTCAATCCAGACCTCTTTGAAGAATTGTGCAAATATGACTTTCTTTTTGGAAAAAAGGAAAAGAAGACAGTACATAAAAACTATAATGAAACTTTTTAATGGCAATATACTTATAGAAAAGTATCCTGTATTTTAATGTATGCAAGGTAACATGTCTTACAATGTGGGAGCAAAGGAACAACAGGTTCTGTATTTCAAAAAACATGGATCAAAAAATAATTTTCTAAACTAAGTATATAAAAATGAATTATGATGCATGTAGAAAACTTGTAAATCTAAAAGATGAAATCAGTAAGCATGAAAAAAAGATTTTGTAACAAAATTGTGACTTCATTAACAAGCAAAATGAAAGTATATGCTATTATAAATAAAAATGGTAAAATAAAGAAAAGTTTAAACACAGCAAATTAAATATTAAAAAAAAACTAATAGTTAAAAGCTGAAATAGGTAAAGTTGATTAAGAAAAGGATTAAACAAAATTAACAGGTGATGAACAAGCACATTATGATGAAATTATTGATGAATATAATGAAGTTGTTATAAAATATAATGAAAACAATGACAAATATCATAAAATAGAAAATGATAGAAACAAATTAAATAAATATAAAAATTTTATAAAATTTATAAAAGAAAACACTCAAGTAGTTGATGTAAATACATCTAATGATGGAAATATTCCAGGAAAGGAACTTAAGAAAAAAAAGAAAAAGAGTTTCCTATTCAAGGGAAACAAAGCTTTCTGCAGGGAAATGAAGTCACTCTCTTCAAGGGTAATTGTATTGCCTGTGGGGGAAAGAACTTCCTCTTTAAAGTTCATGACAACATGTTTGGACTCACATTCATAGATATGGATAAATTATATAGAGAATATATTTTGGATGCTTACTATGTAGATCAAAATGATATGCCATGCAGAAAACCAGTTATTTCTGAAGCATTTGATCAACCTTTCATAGATCTCTTAACAAAACAATATAATAAAAAACAAGATAAATACACTGAAAAGTCTAGGAGATTATTTAGGCATCTTATAGAACTTGCTGGAGTTACATATATTCACAAGAATCAAAAATCAAAAAGTTAAAAAGATCATTCTACTATAATAATCTTTCACAATTAATGGATCATTTAGATTTACTTTCTTCTTCTAAGAATGCTGGGAATGATATTTATGTGTAGAAATAAAATGTCAGTGCTCCAATTTATAATGAAATTGTTCAGTTAATTGATAAATTATTTAGATTAAAGGCTGTAACTTAAGAAGATGTTAAAAGGTTTTACAAAAATTACAAAATTGATTAGGTTAACAAAGAAAGGTTTAGAATTTTTTTCAAAAATTTTTTATAGATGTGACTGAAATTCCCCTGCTTCTAAATTTTAAATCTGAAAATGTTATATAAAAGCCTTCTGATTTCAAAGTACAATTTGTAAATCCCAAAAAATTACCCACAAAGCCACATTACATTTGCTTAGATCAAATAAATATGTGATACTCCTTGTACAATATTTCTGAATAGTATGAGAATAACAAAGTTAAATACTCTAAATACTATTACTTAGAGAGAAGTATGGTATTTGTCAGTACAAAGATATCTACACATATATAAACAATGAAATTGTAGCAAATGGAGGTAGATCAATAGAAGCATGTTGATATCATTATTAATGAGATAGATAATTAGATATTAGTTTCATTAGAGTCTAAAATTAGTTAAAATATGATAAAGAATTTGGTGATCTACTAGGTTCTAAGATCTTAAATGAAAACCATCCAATAATCTTAGGAAAGAGAACTGTTTTAAATCATCTTACAAACATTACAAAATTGATACATTTTGATTCATTATTCTCTGATAAGTGATAGTATATACAATAGGAATTTTAGTGATTTTCCTATGTCATTATATAAATTGGATTCAATAATAGTAGAGTACCTGAAATCACACATTCTTATTAAATGGGTTATACTAATAATCTTGAAATGGATACTCATAAAATACAAAATATATCAAATTGAAAATAATAAGCTATATATATATATATATCAAGGAATAATTTTTACAATAGAAATTTAATATACACAACAAGAATATTGTAAATATTTATAAAGGTGAAGAAAGAAGCAACACTATAAACAAATAACAAATAGGAATCATGAAGAAAAATGACTTGCAAACAAAGTAAACAAGATTTTGCAAATGTTTAATAAATCTACCTCTCAATCATGTAGCATTGAGTCTATACATAACTTCTATTCAAATTTACAAGACAATTTTGTAAGAAATATTGCACTACATTTTAGAAGTGAAAGTGGAAAAACAATTTTCTGAAAAAATATGGTTTCTTGGTTTGATAAAAAACTTTGGAAACACCTAAAACTGCTTATAAGAACCATTTTTTTAAAACTGAATGTCATGAACAAGCCTTAGCTTTTTCTACTTATAGTGATAAAGGTTTTTTTTAAATTTCCATAGAAAATGATTATATTTATGTTATATTTCCAAAATTTGTATCTTATCTAAAAATCATTATAATATGCCACATGAATACTAAAAATAATGTGTTCTATACCAAAATTAATACCTTTCTAAATTTTAGAGGTAAATATATTTTTAGAACTGATGAGATTTCTTCTAGGAGCTTTACTTTATTTACTTTAATTAATCCATCATGGCCTCTGAAATCAATAAGATTTGCAGTAGTTTGTAAAACATATAGTGATGTACATGATGTTTATCTTCAAATTAGTAAATTTGGTGTATTGCATCTGCACAATTATGTAAAAGAAGAAATGTTTATATTCTTAAATAATGTATATTATGACACAATTGATCTATTTTGGAATTACACTGAACTAAATAGTATCTTGATACACAGTACTGATGACAGCAATATTATTAAGGGTAGGAAATTTGATACAGAATTTAAAAACTCTGATGATCTTAATTTACAGCCTTGTCAAGTTTTTTGGTTATCAGATATTCTTTAGAAAAACACACACAGTGCTTTTTAATAGATATTACCAAGAATATCAAATTGGAAGAGTCTACTGTTATACATTTAACAATGCATGCCATTTCTAAAAAAGAGTCCCTTATTAGGATGTATTACATGTTTTATGTTTTGTTCAAAAAATAGGGTATAAGTAAAAATTGGAACCACTGAATTTTTGTTTCATGTAGAATAGTGGTAAAATTCTGATTGAACACTGAATAAGCAGTTCATTTCTAAAGGAGTTAATTCAACTATGCATTACTTGCTAGGTTTGTAAATCAATAATGGGCTATGGGATAATTGCCATACCATACCATAGCTAAGATTATAAAATGGCCATCATTTATGGAAGGTGGTTCTTGGTTCTGTAAAGATTGCAATGTAATAAAACAAAAAAACAATTTATTCAAGTCACAAGAATAATGTGTTGTCATGCTAAAATTAACACTGCATTTATGATGTGTAGGAGGCAGGGCGCCCATTTGTTGTTTTCTAAAGTCGCATTATTGTACCAATGCATTTCTGCTCTCTGTTACTGGTGGCTTGTGCCATAACACATTAAATCTCCTCTTCTTAAGAAATTTTGCAGTCTGCTTCAGAGTCTGTAATCTCCAATGCTTGCAACATTTCTAAATATTTCATTATTTTGTCATATTCTTGCCAGGTGTTTGTCCTGTATACAGTCTTCCTCGTTTTGACTATCTTCTTGATCTATTTCATTGTACAAGATGGAGTAGGGAGTTGACACAATGGTAGAGTTTTCTTTCTCATTCTTCTCATCATCTTTATTGTCTGACTCATAGTAGTTTTCCAAATTGTTATGTGGAACCTTATTTTCCCAAAATCGATGTATGTTATTTCATGGCATAGGATCATGGTTCAAATTTCCCTTTCCAAATTACACTGGCATATGAGATCAGGTACTTTATAGAGCTGGGTGCTACTCTACTACTATTGGCAGTGCAGCCCTGATAAGGTGGGTGGCAGTGCAGCCTGCTTAGTGACATCTATAGAGCTGGATTAGACTGTATAATATTCTGTCTATCTGGAAGAAAGGTTCATCATGTGTTTATATGTAATCAGTAAGAAAAACTACAAAAAAACTACAACACATTTAATGTAATAACAAACATAATAAAATGTAATAAAAATGGATCAAAATAGGGGGGTGGGGAAAACTAAACGTCGCTAGCACATCATAGACATTAAATGCTGTTTCCTTTTTATGACAAATTTCGCTGTTTTGATATAGTTTTAGTTTTCAATCAGAATAGCAGCCTAAATTTTCTGGCAGCTGGCTGACCTAAAAAATTGTTGGTGGCTGTAACTCAGCTGGCTGGTGCCCAGCTGTAGTTCTTTACATACACTCTGCTACCATCTGAAATATCATCCAGTAATTTGTAATTCTTATAATAGTAGTGCTTCTGTTTCTGGGACTAACTAACATTGAGTCTAGTCATTTTTGAGAGTTTCAGAACCCTTTGAATTGTTGATATATTAGTTCATAAAACGCGACTGTACAGGTTCCACATTTTACAATAATTTTCCCATAATGTTATTCCCACATCATGTATTTTAACTGTAAAAACACACCCCAAATTTTACATTATTGATCATCCACTCATTGCACTTTGCTCACACAGAACACAGATTGATTACGTAATTTCTTTCCCTGCTTATGAGTGGAAGGAATCTGGTCTTCACGCAAAACGTAATTGCTTGCAGAAAATTATGTAATTGTTTGCTTATGCAATATATTGGTAAAAAGCTGTTTAACATGAATCTCTTAACATTTGATACAAATAAACAGCCGTTATTATATGGGTTTCTCTTCTATTTTTTATTTTTTTATAAATTTGGGATTCCCTAGAATGACCATTTAAATTCGATCGTGACACAAACATTTCTGCTATATACTAAAATTGATATCAATCAATTTTTATGTTTGATCTTTATATAGTAAAATTATTTATTTCTTAACAAGTTAGTACCAATCACAACCATTTGTCAGTCATGTAACTAGAAATAGAAATGAGTTGACAAAGTTTGCTTTTTGGTTTACATCACAAGATTATACATTCTTTAAAAAATTCTTTATACAATTTTGGGTGTTTGCAAAAAGGAGAAATTTTCATTTTTAGAAAATTTATGAGATTGCTGATGGATAAATGCAATTATTTTTCAATTGCAATTTTTTAGTATTTTCTACCAAACTAACTAAAATATTCTCTTCTTGCCAGTTAAAAAAAATTTTTCCTTAGTGTTGGCCAATTAAAATTTTGACTATTTGGAATTTTTTATGCACCATACCGGTAGGTAATTACATGCTCCAGCTGACTGGTAATGGGTTTCAAAATCACGGCGGAGCACCTATTCAGTATTATCCGAGCTATGTTGGGGAATTTTTTCGAAATCAAAATAGAAATTAAAACTTTTAACTTAGGTTCTTTAACAATTCAAATTTAGATTTAATGCTTTTTTGTGAATTTATCATATATCCCCCTATTTTTCCATAATAGCTATTATTGCCATTATTTAGTGCGAGCATAATCACCATTTCANATTTCTTAACAAGTTAGTACCAATCACAACCATTTGTCAGTCATGTAACTAGAAATAGAAATGAGTTGACAAAGTTTGCTTTTTGGTTTACATCACAATATTATACATTCTTTAAAAAATTCTTTATACAATTTTGGGTGTTTGCAAAAAGGAGAAATTTTCATTTTTAGAAAATTTATGAGATTGCTGATGGATAAATGCAATTATTTTTCAATTGCAATTTTTTAGTATTTTCTACCAAACTAACTAAAATATTCTCTTCTTGCCAGTTAAAAAAACATTTTTGCTTAGTGTTGGCCAATTAAAATTTTGACTATTTGGAATTTTTTAAGCACCATGCCGGTAGGTAATTACATGTTCCAGCTGACTGGTAATGGGTTTCCAACTCACGGCGGAGCACCTATTCAGTATTATCCGAGCTATGTTGGGGAATTTTTTCGAAATCCAAATAGAAATTAACTTAGGTTCTTTAACAATTCAAATTTAGATTTAATGCTTTTGTAAATTTATCATATATCCCCCTATTTTTCCATAATAGCTATTATTGCAATTATTTAGTGCGAGCATAATCACCATTTCAATAATGGGATTTAAAGCTACCACAATATTGCCATATCATATTGTGCACCCCTGCTACTTAAACAGCACTAGCTTAACCTTTAAACACTGATTTTCTAGCTGATATAGTTTTAAAATTTTCTAAATTTTGAGAATTGAAATTTTCTTTAAACATTTTTATTACTTTCGATGAAAAATAATATGAATTGAAATTATTAATAAAATACCTAAAAATTAAATTGCCTCCGTGATTATATTATGAATTGTTAATATACTCCACTTAGTGTCTTGTCGGACCGGGACCAAAAAAAAACACGGGACGGGACCGCGACCAAAATTAGAATTTCCGACGTGACCAATTTGGTTATTTACCCATCGATCTAAAATTTTGTTTTATAATAATACTTGTGCTAAAATTTTTTACGAAGATTAATCTTAGAAAACCAACACCGTTGACCACCTCAAACTGCATGTATTTATGGCTCTGAAATGTGATATTAATGACTTAGCTAAAGAGACACTCAACCTGCAATTGTTAAAATGTCTGCTACTGATAACCGGCCATTCACTATGGTCAAAGGCGATGGATTAATAAATGTTGCACAAGAATTATCAATATGGGAGCAAGGTTTGGCAAAGTTGAAGCAAACGATATATTTCTTGATCCAACCAATTTGTTCCATAGAGTGTTGCCATCGATGTATTGGGAAAAAGCTGATCAAATTATAGTACTTTTTGGTAATCAGTTTGAATCAGTTTCATCTTTTCTTTGTCGTATTTATTTTGCAACAGATCACTGGAATTTTCCACATAAGCAGAAAGGTTATCCAGCCGTTATTTTTTCATTGATTTACTGCAAATAAGATAATTGTTGGAACTTTATGTGTAGCTCAATATCAGGAGGATACACTTCATAGTTATAATATTGAAAAAGATCTTGTTAAAAATTGTATTGATATTACGAAACCTACTGAAGCGAAACATGTCATTACCATCAACAATCATGCGAAATTAATTGCTGCAGTCAGTAATTATTTTGATAGAATTTCTTGCGCATGTTATGACCTGAATCTAGCTGTAGGTTATGCATTGAATATCTCTCCGACAACTTTGACTGTTCACATTGATGCCGTCAAAAAGATTGCTGTTTATTAAGAGGTCTGGTCAAAATATATTGTTATCAACCTTACTTAAACAATTGGTTCCCACGCGCTGAAGCTCAATAATATTTCTGTTGCAATCTTTTGAAAAAGTGTATGACGAAGTGAAGAGAATACTTGTTGAAGAATACATCATTAATCAATTTCATCAAGTTAAGCCATTCCTACTAGACAACGCAAATTTAGATTTTTGTTTGATTCAGATGATAATGATGACGACAGTGACGCTAATAATAATGATAAAGTCCAGACTCCTGTTGGTGAATTGGTTGCTTATTATACTGCTGCTGAAAACCTTGATTTGGATGGTGATTTTGATATCCTAGACTTTTGGGCTAAGTCTCATTTTAGTAAATCAGCTGCTATTGCAAGATTCTATCTTGCAATTCAAGGATCAGAATCGATATCAGAGCGGTCATTTAGTGCTACTGGACTCACCTTAATTGACCGTGCGAACACAGCTGGATCTATCGCATGTCAACGACCTTCTTGTTTTAGAGGATATATTGTAAATATTCATTGTAGGAATAATGTGGTTTTATCTGTTTGAACACTTGTATTTTATTCAATCTGTGCTAAATATATATATATTGGTCTCTAATTCCACTGTGAGATTTATTTGAATTTCCCGCTTTATTGGAATGATGCAGCTATGCCGTTTTATTATGAATTATTAATATATTCCATGCTACACTGTGGGATTTATTTGATAATTTTCTACTTAGATATGTAGCTGTTTGATTTAATAGCTCAAAAACCAAAATATAAAATTTTATTATTCTAAAATTTATCAAAATAAATATAGATGATGCAGTACAAAAAATAAAACAACCAATGATGAAATTGCTACTGGAATAACAAAAAATTTATGTCAGCAGCTTTGGGAACTACCTATTTAAAGCAAAGCAGGGCTTAAAACAAAAGGCAATTCAATTTAAAAAATTCAAAACAAAATTAAACTACCATGATTACAGGATTTCATTTTTAATAAGTTGATACAAAAGTTCTACCTTGAAATCTAGAATGCTCTTTACCAAAAATAAACATTCAAATTTAAACACAATTCCCATTGTTTGATCTCCTGATGAGATACCTACGGGAAATTTCAGTTTTTTTCGTTTTAATGTATTCGCGCTATATGATTAGTAGAGTTCTGCCAAACCCATTTTACGTTGATTCCCTTTGACAAAAATGCACTTTTTTCAGTTGATAAAAGTAATATACGTGATTTTGTTCTTCCTATTTGTTTGCACAAATTGGTTAATAGAAAATACATCTAATCCATTTGAAAAAAAACATTTGGAAGTTAATAAAACACGTCTAACTATTACTTGGAAAGTAATGAATCTATGTGCGCACTTTAAGCAGTGAAATGAACATAATTAAATGTGCAACCATGGACAAAACATAAATTGCAATGTAAACAATTTGTTTTCATATAACTACAATAATATAGGTATTTTGTTTTTATCTATATAGAAACAATAGAAATGCAGAATGACACAAAGAATATGGTAACACATGTGTAATAATTTAGTAAACGATTATCTAATGGATTTTGTTCAAATTTACTGGCTGTTAACAACCTTGGAGGGCTTAATTCAACATCTTTTACAACAAAAATTTACTACCAAAACTATTACATAATAGACCACTATTATGAATTACCAAACTCTTATATTATGTAACAAGTAAAGCCTCGTGTATGTACAACATACATCATATTGTATGTAGTATTATATATTATATGTATCTGTTTAAAATATTCAGTCTTTACTCGGCATTCTGATATTGATTGAAAAGAAAAATCTCACAATTGTATAATAATTTATTGAATAATTCGTGATATCATATAATTTCTACATATATTCTATGATATCCTGACATCCCGGAGCCAACCCAAATACTTGGCAAATATAAAATTTATATATTTTCTAAAATTTTAGATCTAAAATCGTATTAGAATACGATTTCGCCTAGATTAAGACTAATTTAATGAGTAATTTTTAAATAATTAACGATTTCTTAGCTTTCTCTACGCATATTTAATCAATGATGCATCTAATTTGCATATTCAACCTGAACCCGGCTTTCCGATATTGATTTTATAGAAAAAATTTCATAATTTTATCATAAGGTATTTAATAATTTTATATTTCATATTATTTCCACATACATTCTATGATATCCTGGCATCCCGTGACCAACCCAAACACTAAGGCAAATACAGAATTTATATATTTTCTAAAAGTTTTTAAATGTAAACCTATATTAGAAAGCGATTTTGCTTAACTTTTAATTATAATTTTAATATTAAGTGCAGTTTAAGTAAAATTATTTATGAAAGAGTAGGGATAGTCTCTGATTAATGAATTATTTTTGTGAATTCAATGAATTTTTTCACAAGAGTAAGTTATAAATTCCTTCAAATAATTTATTTTCATATTCAATTAATGTGTTTAATTCAACAAAGTTGTGGATAAAAAATTTAATCGATAGTAAATTATTGTTGTTGTTTCAACAAAAATTGAAAATATATTAGGAAAAGCTTTGATCTTTATTGCAAATTTGCATGATTTTTTATTGACCAAAATAATTGCAAACATATGAAAATTGAGAATTAATCAAGTCCTATGAATTTAACTTTCAATACAATCTTATTATTCATTAGAATTTGGTCAATCACCTACCCAAATTAGTATTTACATAGTATGTATTAAGTATTAGTAAAGCATTACTGTACATATTTAGCAAATGTAGTTATAGTTTTTAATATCAACTATATCTAAATAATTTAGATTAATAAACAAAAAATGAACTAATGAATGAGAAATATTTATTAATGTCAAAAATGGAAATTGTTTACAAAATATTTAAAAAGTCAGTTAATGCTCGTCACTCGCTGACGATGCTCCCTGTTGCAGTACTTGAATTTGTAGCTGAATGATTAATTTGTCTTTTTCAATTGACTGGTCCTGTAAATGCTGTTGATGCCTCAACAACTCTGCCATTTCCTCACGATAAAGGAAATTCCAATGGGACAATCTTCTGGACATTTGCGTTTGTCTCTGCAATATTAGGATTTTCTCTCTCAACTGTTGGTTGCACTCAAGTAAATGATCTACTTGACTTTCAAAAAATTTCACTTGTCTTTCGAGCTCCTGCACTGTTGTATTCGAGTTCTGCGATGTGGAATGAGAGCGACGTAACCGTAAATGCTTCTTGCAAGATTTTATCAAGCCCATGATTAAAATGATTTGATGATGAAAGTGGCTGCTTTTATATTGGTCTAATTTTATCTTGTTATTGATTGACGTTAATTTAAAAGTTCAAGACGGCAGTTGCGCCCAATCAACAGTGCATTGCGGCACGGCAAGGTGAGCGTCAACATTTGCAATTGGTATTGATTTGATTGACGTGCGGATTTGTAAAGATTGACATATGCAATGTGCAAATGCAAGTTTGCTTCAAACAATAATTTTTAATGAGGTTGATTTGCTAAAATTTTAAAATAAACTTTTAGAAATCTCAAACCTAATATTAATTCCTGAATATGTAAGGTTTAGGACTCTTTTTCATTTGTATTTTTTTTTGCAGAACCTTTATTTTCGAGATTTCCAGATGTAATTATAATTGTCGTTGCATAACGGAACTTTTTGTTTTCTTTCAGAAGAACTTGATTTTCTGGAAATCCGTTCAGAATTAAAATAGCTATATGGTCTTTCCAATATTTGACAATTTTTAGGAAAAGCTTGATTTTTTATTGCAATGTTGCATGATTTTTTATTGACCAAAATAATTGCAAACATATGAAAATTGAAAAGTAATCAAGTCCTTTGAATTTAACTTTCAATAAAATCTTATTATTCATTTCAATTTTGTCAATCACCTACCCAAATTAGTATTTACATATTATGTATTAAGTATTAGTAAAGCATTACTGTACATATTTAGCAAATGTAGTTATAGTTTTTAATATCAACTATATCTAAATAATTTAGATTAATAAACAAAAAAAATGAACTAATGAATGAGAAATATTTATTAATGTCAAAAATGGAAATTGTTTACAAAATATTTAAAAAGTCAGTTAATGCTCGTCACTCACTGACGATTCCCTGTTGCAGTACTTGAATTTGTAGCTGAATGATTAATTTGTCTTTTTCAACTGACTGGTCCTGTAAATGCTGTTGACGCCTCAACAACTCTGCCATTTCCTCACGATAAAGGAAATTCCAATGGGACAATCTTCTGGACATTTGCGTTTGTCTCTGCAATATTAGGATTTTCTCTCTCAACTGTTTATGAATTGGAAAGAAGTTTAATTGGTTGACATTGGAACCTGAAATAAGTAATAAAAGTGAACATTGAATGACCGGGTTCGTGGTTGGGTCCCTGCCCCATGTCAGTCGGAATTTACTAAAAAAGTTGAAAATTGAGATATGTGTTTTATAAAGAGCACATATCTCTTTTGCAAAGTTGAATTCTTACATTAGCGACTTTGAACATGCATTTTTCAGTGAATATTGGTCAGAATCACATGTTTTAAAGACTACTTTCAACAATCAAAATTCAAATTACAGACATTTACTGTAGTTTAATCGATTGAACAAAAACATAAGCACATTTGTTGATTGTATCTTTGAAATATTTGCGCGCAATTTTGTAAATATCTTTTTGCCATTAAGAAAATTAGAAAGATTAAGTGGTCAAATATTTAAAAATATGTGATGAAAAACCACGAAATAGATTTCCTCACCACAATTTGAGATTTATTTGAATTCCCAAAACAGGAGCACGCTCCCGTTCTTTAAATTTAGAAACATATAATGAAAAATTACGAAATCACAAATTTAATTTAACAATAAATAATTAATATTATTACAATTATGTAATTAGGTGAAAAAGAATCTACATTAGTGCAGAGAGCAGATTTGCAGGGCAAAATCAAATTTTCATTTTGGCAAAAACCCATATATCTTGAAGTTATTGTTTTAGAACTTTCTATATTATTAATGTCTGAAACATTTGCCAAATAAAACTTATAGCATTCATTCAATTGATACTAAAAAACATCATTATCACCATTTGATAATAAAAGTCATTACTTAAATATATTACAAAGTATTCCATATTGATATATTCTATCAAATTAAGTAAAACCTCAAGGTAAATTCTAATAAATAGAGTGGCCACATACATGGAATTGATTGTCCATGAAATCGAGAGTATTATTAAATGCAGGATTTGGATCTTCAAATCGAGAGAAAGTCTTAAAAAATTAATGAAAAAATGATAAATTTAAAGAGGCTTGATATACACATTACGAGTTATTAATACTATTAGCAGTTGCTAATGAATTGTGTGTTTGAAATAAAAAAATTTAACCAATTGTATTACTCAATAATGAAGAATATCTCACAGTATGTTTTGAGGATAGCAGAGATAAACCAGAAAAAACAGCTATTGATACATTATTTAATACAACATGTATTGAGCCTTATTAGGCCAAACGTCACGGCAAGGCGCCACCTCTAAAATCGAAATTTTAAAATATCAGCTTATATAAGGGCCACCTTAATATATATATATATATATATATATATATATA
>CABFPE010000038.1:1687219-1705496 GCA_900660155.1 Hofstenia miamia | reverse complement strand
AAATGTGATGATTGTGAAAAATCATACGTCGGGGAAACAAAGCGACATCTGGGTACAAGAATTAAGGAACATATGAATGGGCACCTAAAATCTGAAATTTTTATGCACAAACATCAACTAAGAGAAGAAAATTTTTACATCCAACTAAGATCAGAACATCATAAAATAGGAGAGGCATTAATAATTAAACAATCAAACAAAGATCAATTATTGAATAAACAACTAAGCATGATATCATTGAACTTATTTTAAGAGCATGCAATATTAAAATATATAAAGTGTAGTCTATTGTAAATATATTTAGTTTTTTACCGCATATTTGTACTGATGATGTTTTATATAAACGAAACCGGTCTATCCTTTCCTTAGCGTCTATGCTAAAAGAATATATATATATATATATATAATATTTTTAAGATCCATTTTAATGCACAAATTGATATTTTAAGAATCACAATACATTAAGCTAATTAACCACTTAGGCGCTGGAGTACTTAAAACATCTTCATTTGTATGACAGGAACAATTGCGAATTTTTAAGTTAAACATTGCTTTGAGGAAAAAGTTAATTTTCGAACTATTGCAATTGTATATAGCAGTAACATTGTAATTAGGTAGCCTATGTCACACAAAGACTCCTTCTTCATATCGAATATAATATCGGACATCCCAATTACAAAACAAATAGTTTTGATTACATTTAAAAATATGGGATAGATACATGTTTTGGTTTATATGAGCATTAAATATTTGTATGACAAGTTCAAAACCTTCTAGTGACCGCGCTTGATCTCGGTATAAATTCGGGTTGATATCAGGCTTAATATAAAGAGCCCCACGCACCTTGTCATAGTGCATTAATTAATCAATCATATGAGTTAGATTGCATATATTGTAATCCTTCAAGTTATTATTAAAATTCACTTAATGATATTTGGTCAGCGTAAACTGTGGACGCTCTAAAACTATGTGAACTCCGATATATAGCGCTTCTGTACTAGACTCTAAATTATCATCGGACACCTTTGAGAGCATTTAATCATATTAGATGTCTAAATATATATATATATATATATATTATATATATATAAATATATATATATAGTAACGCTTAATTCTTAAAAACAATAGCAGAAACAAAATGTCTTAAAGAGTAAAATGTAGCATAGAAATAAAAAAACAACATATAATTCGAATTTGACCATTTGTTTTCTCCACGAATAATAATACGTTAAAGTTTCTTCTACAGATATTTGGGTAAAACAATGAAATATGAAGCGACGTATTCCAGCATTGAAATTAACGTTGATATGAACATTTTGTATAGGAAATCTTCATCCAAAATAGGTCTTAGTTGCGAAATAGAAAGATATATATATATATTTCTAGATACTCAAATTTCAAATCATCATACAACTTTTTCTTCAAGTTATCACTTCAAAATTACCAACACTGGCTTATACATACCATTTACATCTTATTGTGACAAGAAGTATAAAATCAACAGCGTCAAAGCAATTTGTAAAAGAATTTATGCTATATCATCTGATTACAAAGTTCTAACATCAGCACTTGACACATTGTACACAGTTTTTGAAAACAATGGTTATCCGCATAAATTAATTAAGAAAATTATCACTAAACAAATTTTACAACAAGATAATGAAACAAAGTTAACAACTCAATTATTGCAAGATCAAGCGAAGCAAAAAATATATTGGAAACTTCCATATATAGAAAACAACATCAAGAAATTGTCAAATAACTTAGTAAATATCAATAAAAAGCTCATAAGATCAAGACTTATTCCAATTTTTAGTACTTTGAAAACTGAACATCTTTTTAAGAACAAAGACAACATTCCCGAAGACTTAGTTTCTTCAATAGTTTATAAATATCAATGTGACAATTGTAACAAATTGTACATTGGAGAAACAAGCCGCCATTTCGGGAAACGTATAAAAGAGCATATTAATGGACATTTAAATACTGAAATATTTCAACACCATCATGAAATTAAAAAAGACAATTTTAACATCATTATAAAAACTAACAATACAAAAATAGGGGAAGCATTATACTTAAAGAAATTAGAACGGACCAACATACTAAACAAGCAAATGAATACATTTCAAAGATTACATCTATTTTAAATCTTATCATATACAATTATTTTAGTTAATTATAAAGTGTAGTTTATAGTTTTGTAAAAAATTTTCTGGGAAAATATTCTGACGATGATCAATAAAAGATCGAAACGCGTCAAATAGTGGATTCAATTTTAAAATGCATTTATGTAGCATTTCTTTTATATATATATATATATATATGCCTGTTTATTATACAGTTTAATTAGATTTCAGCTATGCCCCCAATTTCGCTGTCCGACCTCAAAAATTTGAGCGATGCCCAGTTTGCCTCCGCTGTTGGTGGTCTGAAGAAAGACGCCATCATTTCGTTGTTACGCCAAGCGGTCTCTGCTCTCTCTACCTCAACTCCGTCCACCAATGATGGCCCTGGCGTCATATCATCCTTATCTGACTCCCTAACAAAGCTTTCCTCTGATGTTTCCTCTCTGCAATCCCAAATGTTCTCCTACAGTGCTGCTGCCTCGCGTTCTGTCTCATCTCTCCCCAATAATCCTGCTCCGAGTTTCACACCCGTGCTTGCTCCTCCTTCTGCTCTACCGCATCCTCCCAAGCAGTCTATCCCTTCATCAACTAACCGTAATCGTCCTCGTCCAGTTTTTGGTTCTAGTGCTTCCTGCCGTCTCCCTGCTGTTCCTATTAGTTCACTTCCGCCGCCTCCCCGCAAAGCTCATATCTATGTTGGCCGTTTTGCTGCNTATATATATATATATATATATGTATACACGAGGACATCGCAATAGTATTTATATATCAGGACGCGGAACTAAAGTAAAATGCTTTAGTGGCTGATGATGTTAAAATTGATTTACTGACATTATAGTAACAGCACTACAAAATTAAGCTAATAAGAAAAAAAATGCATGAAAAATGTAAAACTTTTGAAATAAATATTAAGATATATGTTATAGTGATAAAAGTTTTCGCATTTTCCTAGCATGATTATCAAATGCGAAGTACGATTGATCACAAATAATGAAAAATATTTGTGTAAGTCTAGTTGAACATTTAAATAGCAGCACCTTCAAATAAGCAGAAGCCTAAGGTAGTGAAAAAAATAAAGGTTAGCAAATGGAAATAAGAGTTTTCCGCGAGATAAAAGAATAGTGAATTTCATCACTTTTGATAAATTTCCTTCATAAAATTCACTGTAAGGTGTTTGAAATTTCAACTGATGAGGAACATATCTTGCAATTTAGGAGAGATTCCCGATAATACAGAAGGAATTAATAGTCATTTTGGGAGAAACTATACTTACAAATAAATCTTAGTTTACAATGAAGTCATTTTGATTGAAATGCAACCAATTGATCATGTTGTAAATTTCGCGTTAAGAACTTGATTGTTGGCACAAAGTTAGACTAAATGCAACTAGGAAAACATAAAGTGGATTTCGAGGATAATAAAATCTTCGCTCTTTCACCAACGCAGAATTAACAGGCCAATGTGGACAACATACTCCAATATGGGGAGTAATCTCCTAAATATAATAGCCTCAAAAATAAATTAATTCAAAAAAAATTTCAAAAACTGAGTGTTTCAAAAATTTTAATGATTTACTAATAAACAAAAATTATTTGAAATCAAAAATGTATTATATATATATATATATATATAGATGAAAGAGAGAGCTTCACATATTCCTCTATTTTGCATGTATATGAGAGAGAGTTTATTTATTCCTATATTTTGTTTTAGCTTTACTGAAAATGTTCTTTACAAATTACAGTGTTTTTGTATCCTATGTCAATGCTCTGTAATAAATTTAACTATAAATTTTTAACAAAGACATGCTGACTACAATATGTCTGTTCTTATGCAATGCAAATTAATATTTATTGCCATTAATATTAAAATTTTGAATATTATAGTTTTGTAAATGTGTAGTGTCAAATTTATTTGATAAAATTATGGAACATAAATATAAATAAAAATGACTTCATATTGATGTAGGGTATTGCTAAAACCATTTTTGGAAGTTTTGCTTAAATATCGGTATACTTTTACTGATTCGATCTAGGCCATGAATAAACGCTTTATACTTACTGCAAATGCCTTTCTGCGCTTTATTAATTCTAAATTACGTACTTGAGACAAAATTTTAGATTTCAACCAATGAAATCGTTTTTGCAAGATGGTTATTTTTGTGAATATAGTCAAAACGTCTACTAGCTGTGAAACAAATTGGGAAGCTGCTATTTCATATTATTCATTAATTAAAATTTTTAGCATAGTAAGACTTCTACTTAATAGTTTCAAAAAATTAACGATGATTGAAATGATAAATCGAACACAATTGCATTTACATTTTTTTCTAAGCTATGCAGTTAGGCGTCTAGTCCTCAGAGAAACTGCACTATATTGTTTCTCTTCATTCAAATTAAGTTAAGCTTCTTGTTTATAGATTGGTGATTTTATCGAATCTAACTCTGTGTATTATAATCTTTTTTTGGCTTTTTCTGACAATTCTCTAAAAAATGGAGCTGACATATATTTTAGCAAAAGACATTTAGTTTGTGTATACACGATTTAATTTCATAATTAAACTATATTATATTATAATTATGCATTAAATTGCAGAAGAAAGAAATTAATATTTGGGAATTGATTAGCGTATATTACACCATAAAACACGATTTTTATTCCCACGTTCTGATTGATACTTCCCTTAGTGTAACAGTCAAGAATCGACAGTGTTTGTTCTATACTTTGCTTTCGCGGCCAGGAAAACGACTTCTTCATTTCTCAGTTTTTCTATGCATTTTTTGACATTTTGTGCTAATTTGCATGAAAACAGCTGAAGTTTTTCAGCAACTATCGTTATTATTGAAACTAAATCAAACAATGCAAACAAATATAATTGTAGAAGCAGTAAAGATAGCACAAAACATTTAAAAGAGTACAAATTTCAAAGAGAAATGAAACTATGACTATAAATAGGCTACAGTAGTCACACTTGATGTCAGCATTTTAACTAAAACTTCGTTGTTTTGCGAGATTTTCTTCGATATTGCAAATACTTTTCCCAAATCAGGCCCAATATATAATATTTCCAGACATGTTTTCATTGTATTATCCCTGATATCGGCATTAAAACTCCTTAATGTCTTGATGGAGGCGTTTCATGTTTTTCTGAGTATGCACCAAAGTTTTTTTTAAATTCAGTCAAGTGGGCATCTAACATGTGGTCTTTCATTGACATCCTGCATCCCATTTTACCATATGACTTAATCAAATTAGCTACGAGATCTGAATAGTTGTCATCCATATGGTTTCCCAAAAATCCATTTACCACAGCAACAAAACTTTCCCAGGCTTCTTTTTCGATTTCATTTAACTTTTCCATGAAACCATTACACTTGAGAATCTTTTTTTACCTGAGGTCCGATAAAGACACCAGTTATTACCTTAGATTCTACAAGTTTGGGAAAAGTGACTGGAGAAACTTAAGGCCGCACCATCCTTGTCCAGTGCTTTCACAAATTGCTTAATCAAACCAAATTTTATATGAAATGGAGGCATTAGTACCTTTTTTGGATTTATCAAAGGACTCCATTTAACACTATTTTTCCAACAGTAAACTCAACTCGTCTTGGCTAAATTTTCTGGTTATAGTGTGCTTCAGTGCTTCTACTATCTAAAAGACAAAGATGGCAATGATATTTTGTGAATCCTCTTGAAGTCCCATCAGAAATGCTATCATTTTATAATCTCCTATGAACTCCCAGTTATAGTGATGGTATCGTAAGAGAGATAGTAGTGTCTGCACATTTGCATATTTTGTATTGAGGTGAATGGATGGGCAAGAAGAGATGGGTATTGGTTTTGGTTGTGGAGTAGCACAGCCTTAAGACTTTTTGATGAGCTGTTAATGAAGAGATGCCAATGGCTTGGGTTACAGGGAATGCCAATAGACTCAAAAGGTCCACTAACACTGTTGCAAAAGCAAACTCCATCTTGCATAGTAAAAAAGGTGAAAAGATTTAGTGTCGTTTGCGTTGCTCAGTGACATGTACAGAGTCATTCAGCAGGTTCCACTGCTTAAGTCGCGATGTCAACAACTCTGCATTGGATTTAGTCAACCCAAGATCTCTGATTAGATCATTGAGATCTTGCTGGTTTGGATAGTACGGGTAACTTTCTTTAAGTTCAGAATTTAAGATATATCCATCATTTTGAATATCATCATTTTCTGAAGTGAAGAAGGAATCGGTACGGAAACTGATCAGAATGAGCAACCGAGCAATTGAAGAAGGAATATTTCCTGTTCTACGTTTAGATGGATCAAGCATACAAAGTAAAAATAATTTGTGTGGTTGGTTGGTGCCCGCCAAACTCGGGGAATGCCAAACTTTATTGCTCGCTTCTCCCCACGCTGCCATCCTTTAAAACGCATGGTAGTATCATTAAAAATGTACAGTGAGATAAGCCATTTCAAAATACATGAAAATAAGGATAACTCAATAAACATAAGCAAGATTTACCTTCCAAAGTCTTTTTGCAGTATTTACATGAATAATGTGGAGCCAAGACTTATCTTGATGACCAACAGGCATAACAAAATATGCTTTGTAAGCTTCACACATCTTCGCAGAGGCTAATACAAAGTGTTCTATTTGTTCTGATTTTGATAAATTTCCCACAGATAAAGCAAAATGAATCAGCACTATTCTTGCAGAGGGCTCTCGAAGACATTTCAGATTTTCTAAAAGTATCAGAAAAATTTAGGAAAATATTTAAGGAATTATAAATAAATGTTCAACATTCTACACTAATAAAGAGAAATAATGGAACCTGCAAGCAAGTAAAATTAGAAAATTGTCATTTGTCATCAATAAAGATCACTTGAAGTAGTTCAACATAAGTCAATGTTTTCAATGTTAAGCCTCTTTTAGAATCAGTGGTTAGTTTCCTGGCGAATTTCACGATTTCAGGAATTCCTTTCTCCTACCTACAAAAGCATAGTTTCAAAAGAAAAGGTTGCTTTTCCAAAGTTTTTTGTCATAAGCAACTGGGAAATAATGATTAGATTTATTTCTTTATAAAACATTTAAATTGTTGCTATTAATTGGTCTTAATTACATTCACATTGATTGATAAAAAATATTTGAAAATCCACGCAGTAGATTCGATAAGTTAGATGTCTCAGATATGCAATGAATACATTTTAAATACTAATCTAGATCATTATTATGCAAGATTTATTAAAAGGATTGGAGATTACCTGATTAAAAGATCACAGCAAGTAAAAATTGGGCATCACAGAGTTATTTGTTTAGTTTCCGTAGTGGTGTACCTCAGGAATCTGTTCTGGGACAAACACTATTTTGTATTTTCTTGTGAACTTCAAACCTCGAATATCAACAACCTGATTATTAAATATGATGATGATGTTTGTACTGTTTCACATGTATCCTCTGAAAATATTTTTGCATCTGAATTCAATAAGGTTTCTTGGTTTTATTCCAAATTTAGTTAATTTAAACCTGGAGAATCTATACAATTGGTTTTTCGGGAAAATAAATCAGTGAAAAACATAGCAAGTGATCTAACCATATCAAATTTTTGGATGTCAAGACAACTGATAATATAAGTTGGGACCACCATATTACAAATGCAGTATAATTAAAAAAAGCCAGTAGCCGTTTGTATGGTATTCAATTGCTTAGCCCAATTATTAGAAAAACAAAATTGGAAATAGTTTACTATGCCACTCTGCAAAGGTTAATTGAGTGTGCGTCATCAGCTTTATATATCTTCCGAAAAAATTTGATTTGAAGCAATACAGAGAATACAAGAATAGGCAAAAAATTATATCACCATCTAGAAATTTTATATTCCAGGAAACGCAGATATAAACAATCATTACGTCGATTTAAGAAAAAATTTTCACGAAAACATTTACTTACTTCACTGACTCTTAGAGTTTTAACTAGGTCTTGTCATTATTGTTATAAACTAGATAATACAGAAGGAAGAAAACATCAATTATTTCCATGCTGTTCCTTTTTATCAAATCAGAAATTTTAAAATGTGATTATTTTTGTAGTAGTTTTAATTTTCCTGTTTATTATAGTTTTATCAAATACACGATTCTATTCTATTCTATTCTTTAATAATTTTTAAAATATGTCGCAGTTTCTATTTTTAGACGACATAAATTAAGAATTTCAATTTTTTGAACATACTTATTGTAAAACAATAAATTAATATGCTCTTTCCTAAACTTATGTGCTCTTTGAGTTCATCTGGAGGCCCTAGTTAAAATAGTTAATATTGAATGTAGCGATTACACATCAAAGACCTACCCTATATAGTAAGATGAAACTGGGCCATGGAAGGAACATTTGGCAATGGAAATATTTACCTTCAAAATTCATGTAGCGTATTTCTGTACAATTTTCACTTTGATGTTAAATTCAAGTTAGTTCAGTTATTATATATATATATATATATATATATATATTGGGATGATTCGAAAATGACAATTTTTAAAATAAAGTTTAGGATAGTGAAAAAATATGAGCTACCATTATCTCAACTGACTAGCAAATAAATAGGATGATTTGAGTACCAACCTTAGGTGGGGAACTGTAGTCACCACAATTTTCGACCCAATCATAATTTAGTATCAATTTTTTTCAAAATTATTCCAGTTTTCATTCGTTATTGAGATTCAAACTAAGTTATGAAGCAAATTGCTGTTTTAAAATGTATTTCGGAAATTATTTTTTCCATTTAATAGATAGGTGACAACTGAGTACCACAACATAGTTGTATATTGTGAAATTCTTCTGTAATCATAGCTGTGACAAGAACCTCTATAAAAAATATGAAAATATAGTACTATTTAAGCCAAACTATGACTTTGATTCACTTTGTCAAAAGTTGACTTATTGCTATCTTCAATCTGCATGTAATGGATATTTACTCATGTTATCTTAACAGTCATGATGTCAACATTGACACATCACCGAACCATTTGACCAATATATGGCAATCTATGAAAGGTAGCATGTAATGTGCTTCCAAAAATGATTGATGCATTATTGAAAAATACGAGGTTTCAACAAATCAACTGCCAGAGGTTTAAGTGACAGCACTTTTGAAAGTTTTGAAACTTTTCAAGGTAAAATCATCTATACCTATAATCAGTAGAAGAAATAGCCAATAAAAATTCAAGATTCTTAAAAGAAGAAGCATTGCTTAAATATTAAACAAATCGTAAAAAAGGCAAATAATTATGCTTGAAATGAATTGTTAAAATGAAAGAATATACGTTTCGATATTGCAAGTCCAATTAAAACGAAAATGTCCTAAGTAAAAATGTACCCGTGAAAAAACACGTTCTTAAAAAATCAATAGTTAGTGAAATACTTTATCAAAGTAAGCTGCATACAGTCAATGAAATCAATTTGTAGCAGTGGAAAAGCAATCAATTGAATAATTGTGCCAATATTTTCATGTTTCCAAGTTGGATGTCTGTAGGAAATGTTCAATTAGAGAGACTGTTAAATCTATCACTCTTGTATCTGCCTTCTCATCATCATCATCATCATCATCATCATCATCATCATCATCATCTCACTGAAATGTATGTCAAGTCAAAGTGGTCAAAAGCTTTTCATCTCACATTTCAAAAATGTGAAAAGCTAAAACACTATGAGATATGCTTTCATAAAAATTCTGTGAATTTTTGATATTTCCAGAACAAAAATGGTGAGTGTGAAAAAGCAAGATTCCTCGCAATTTTGCTAAAAAAACGCAATATTTGTTGCCTTTATGTTATTTAATATACACTCTTACTGTTAGTGTGTAGGACAAATTTTCACTATTATACTCAAAACTTTGAAAAATGGTTGTAAAGCACATCAACCTATTGGCTGAATTAATGTGAGAAGATAAGTGCAATTAAATTCAATTACATATATTTGGCGCAACTTTGTCTAAAGCAAGTTCCTGAAAGAAAATTTATGGTTAATGATATTAGCAAGGAAATTTTGAAATTATAACCATTTTTTGGGAAAGAACATTTCTTTCTGTCGGTGTTGTAGACTATATTTGATGCAAACACCTGTTTGATCAAGCTGGGCATATTTCTAACTCTTAAGATTTATTCAATATTAAGGTAAAAATATTCATCAATTAATGAATTGCCTTGTTTTGACACTTCGGGATTTTACTTTCTAATCTTTTTAATAAAATATATTTTGCAGGAAATTGGAAATTTCCTACAATTCGTAAGTTTAGTGAAGTTTTTGTATAGTTTATTATCAATGTATAATACATTTTTAAAATCAAATAAATTAACAATGTGTTCTTTGAATGGAAATTACGTCATTAACGACGCTATTCGGGGCATTGACATATTGAGAGATCATTGTCAAATAAGAAGTTGAAGTATCTGCATAATGCTAAAACTTGTAAATTAGTGCTATGCGTTCAATTAACAAAATTGTTTGGAAATTGCAGCGTTTAAATAATGACACTTCCGCAAAGCAAGATAATAAAATATACCACTCGAAGCACTAAATGCTAGACACAATTTTTTTGCATAATTTGCGGAAGCATTCTGAGTTGATATTAATAAGACGAGCAGTGAAAATAAATGAACATATCTGCGATAATTACAGGGAATACAGTTTCAACATGCTGCAAATGTGATGAGACACAACTATTTAGTTTAACACTAGAACGCCCAAAGCGGTCAAAATTGACCGCTTGCAACATTGATATGGCTCTCATTTAACAAGTTCTGTTATTGGTTAACCCAAATTGGCTGACTGTATTCCTTTTCTTGACCTATTGAATTGAGCAATATCCTTTATAAACTTTATCATCTTTTTGTTTTCATTTTTAAGAAATATAATCAAATACCAATTGCATCAATTTTAACCACACAGTATTAATAATAAAAGCGATTGGGTCAATCTTCAGATTGATATTTTATTCATCAATTCTGTTCATTTGAGAGATACCTGCACACAAGATAACTCTGTATTACTAACGGCTGAACGACCCCACAGAGGAAGAAATGAAGGGGTTTATGCTCAGGATTTTTTGCTAATCTTGATGCTGGAAATGGGAATTCAAATGATTCCGATTTTCATGAGGAAAACTATCCTTTTTCAACTGAAAATTCGTCTAATGAATGTAAGAACATGAAGAATGTATTCATAGATTTAATATAGGGATGTATAGCATTCATCAGTTCCTAGCAAAGATTTCATCATCCAACTTTGCCAGCCCCCCAGGGTTCTTAAGTGGAAAATGCAAAAAACATCACGATAGAGAATGGGTCTGTGAAACACTTCAAATGGTCAGTAATCTAAACTCAAAACGGCCAATATAAAACAAGGGCTCATTGTTATAAACACAAGCAATCAAAGTGTGGATCATGTATTGTATTGGAAGAAAAAATTATTTTTGTTACTGTGATAGTCAAAATCTTGAATAAATTAGGTTCTAGTCATTTAGCTGAGAAAATAGCATTATATTTTCAAAGATTTTAATGTTTAAAGATTGTTAGCAATAGATGATATAATTTGGTCCTTTTTGACCGCCATGGGCGTTAATGGCGTTGGGTGTTCTAGTGTTAAGAAAGCATTGTATCGTGTGTATTCCGTTTCAGAAATGATTTTTATTGATTACATACTAGTTGAACTTGTTTGTACATTACCACTGAATTAAGAACATTTTGCTGTGGTCCATTATCAAATGAAAACTTATTTTAAATTTTATAGCAGATGAATAATCCTCTTTTCTAAGGTGGTAATACATTTCTATATCTGTTCAAGCAATACCTATAAAAGCCAGCATCAATGTAACTTTGAAAATTTCTGACATTGAATCTCCCAGATCTACATGCGAGATCAAAAGTATAATTACAAAAATCTCAAATTCGAACTTTGGCAATTTTAGTAAACTGAATATGACATACCCAAATTTACTATATCTAAGCCAATATTAAAGATGATAGTAAAATTGTAAAACGGTTCATAATAAAGACACATTGCTTGTCCAGACATAGCTTTGTGTAAGGATACGGTTGGCCTATTGCACGTGAATTGTTTTGGGTAAGAAATTTTATACATATTTTTAAATTTGTTTATAAATTTTTTCAGATTTTCTATATTTTCAAAGTAAAAATATGCATTAAAAAGTAAGATACTTTCTTATAAGATAATGCTTTTTCGAATAACTTTATTGCAGAAAGCACATGCTTAAATTCCGTCACAAAAATTATTATCTAGGATTAGATAAAATTTAATGTGCGCATTTGAAGCAGATGTTCAGGATTTGTTCTACAATTCATTTATAAGGTATTTACTTGCAACACATGTTTTTAAATAAAGTTGTTACTAAAGTATAGCATTTAATTTGCTTTACATTTTCTTTATGTTTTAGTTATGTTTAACACTACTAGAGAGCCTGAAAATTTGCATGCAGTGGACAGAATTGATCACCTTTAGAAAGACTTGCAAAATTTAATAAAAGTGTCAGCAATCACAATAAGCTCATTTTCCATTTAATTTCCAATTACATACAGTATTTGCAAATGCATATTCAAAGTTTTCACACGTGGAAATTCCAGTTTCCATACTTTCGCCTCTTGCAAATGTAAAAGTTTTATTAGTGATATTGTTGCAATGAATTGTTCAACACAAGCCACATTTCTCTAAATTGGGGTAAGTTAGACACTCCTTAGAGAAATACGACCTCATTTGTAGGGTTGCACCAACAGCGTTTTTGGAAATACGTCTGCCGCCTACTGAAGCATAAAGTCTTTTTTGACAATTTTTGCCCCGTTTATTTTCATGAGATCCATTAATTATGCTATATCAAGCATGGTACCAAATACACCACTGGCCAACGTTTTGGAGCAGACTTGATGCTGTAAATTTGCGTCATTTGATCAAGAAAACTACTCTATTCTTCAACAAAAACTGGAGCCTTATAATTCTAAAAAATAGAAATTATTTGGTTACAGAGTTCTTGTTTATTTGCTGCTACTTTTTTTCTTTGAGAATAGTTTAAGTCAAAAAGATGTGATAAAGTTATCACAAGTAATGTTATGTCCCTTTCCAAACAATTTAAGGAAATAAATTTAGAAGATTTTTACCAAGTTGATCCGTTCTCAAATGCGCATCTTATTTGTTTTTCAGCTCACTCAACACCCAAAACTTAATTCCATACTTCTCTGATTGCCTTTTTGCTATTATTCCCTATAAGTGAAGTTGCGATTTAGTAGGAATTGCTGTAAAAATAGACAATGTGAACTAAAAAGAATTTTTCACTTTTTTTAAAAAAATAATATAATGTATAACAGAAACAATTACAGATAGCATATTTCACATGAGCTGAAAATTTTTTGGGAAACTAAAATAAGTATTTCTCAATCGTGCATAACTTTCACAGTAATAGCAAAGAACTTCGTCTGTTCCCAGACTAGCAAGCTGAGACGTTCAAAAGATCATTTGTATTTAAGCGGGTGTCAAGTAACTCTAGGTAAAAGACTATTTGTCTTCAACTTGGAGTACCTTTTCACAATTAGTCAAATATTTCGACTATATTATTTGTTAATACGTTAACTAATTACTTGCCTATTCTAAATTGTGCGAATAACTTAGAATATCTTAACTCTGAAAATGCGTGAATGCTCTCCTCTTAAAGTATGCTTAATTAGGCTTAGGTATAATATAAAATGCACAATTGTTTGATAGGGATTTGATATTAGACTTAAATACACGCTTGGGAGGGTTTGCCAGATATTGCATGATAATCTGACATATTGAATTGCTAATCGTCATACTTTTATTAATTGTATGTTAAAGTTTTTTCTAGTTAAACTTAAGTTCATTCATCAGCATACAAGCTTAAATTGTGGACTATTGAATTATAAACTTTAATGTATATTAGTAAATTTGTCATATCAAGGACGTTAATATATTAACGTCCTTGGTCATATTCAATTTTAAGATTTGAAAATCTGAATCCACTTTACGTCACATCCACATAATTAAGTATTAAAGTACATTATTTTCAAGTATTGGCCAACATAATCTTCAGTTTCATTGCCAACCTTTACGATTATAGAACGCAGCTAACAATACATGTCGATGCGTCCATTTAAAAATTTGAGAACCTGCACCGTTGCTGGTCACTGGAAAGGAACGGATAGTGGATGAAGTTTTGAATTTCCACCAGAACTGGGATCAAATTGATTCAATGTTTGCTAAGCTAATAAATGTTTGTTTTTGCCCATTCAGTATCCATCTTACTTAACAATGCATAATTTTAGCAGATAATTTATTCTCAGTACCGGAACAGGTAAGATGTACGATAAAACAGTGCATTTTTGAAAAAAAAACGAGCTGCGGAGTGGACTGAGTTCAAAATAACGGGACCACTTCCACTGTTGAATAAACATATTCCGTTTGTGTAATTACTGTGATTTTCGTTGATGGGGATATGAGACACAACACTTTACGAGTGGGCTCAGGATGAGCTGAAAAATATTTTATTACATTGATTACAAGCAAATGAAATTAATGAAAACGAGTTTTATCTGAATTCATGTACTATATAAAGATAAACCTAATTAACTCAATATTACATGACAAATGCATAGGTTTTACTAAATGCCTTAATAACTACAATTTGGAATGTCGTTATAAAAGTATGGAGAATATTATTATAATTTCCAAGTTCACCCCGTGTCTAATCAAATGAATTCATCAAATTTTATTAAAAGCATTTCGTCTTTGCATTTCATATTAATCGTATTATGCAAATCCTTCTTATTAAAATTCAGAATAAATGCATACATTGACGTAGTCTTTCAATGTGCGTCTGCTATTTTATACTGGTGTCAAATTTATTATCGCACAATTCAAACATAAACTATCAAACACATAAGATACGCTTTCTATTACATTCTATGATAACTTGAGATGAACATAATAGTTTTATCTTATTATATATACAGGATGGGCCAGAAGTCCCCTGCACTTTTTGAAATGGAAAATATCTAAGCTTTCGATGCAATTTGGTGGGCAAAGGTTTTTAGAATAAAAAATATGTCCTTAAATAAATTGAAAATGGACGTTTATTTCAATTAAAATAGAAACTATAAAACCAGAACTTATTTTCAGATCTACTTCAGAGTAAAGATAACCAAAATTAGTCTGTTTTTTTGCTTCTATAGATTTCAGAGAGGGAATATAAAAAGTAACACTTTTAAAACGCAGGTAATTTTTCATTCATTTATCAAACAGATCAACCTGCTGACCTCGGTGATCTATGCAGAGCTGCATTCGAAAAAAAAACGATGGTGAGTCTCTTGATCGAAATTTCCACACAAGTCAGTTATGACGCGTTTCAGATCGCTGACATTTTTGCATATTTATTGAAGTTACTTCTTTTCCAATATTCCCCATAAGGCGTTGTCGCAAGAAGAAAGGTCGAGACTTCTTGCAGACCAGGCAATCGGGCCAAACTTACCATACCATCGTTTATGGAAAATGGTATTGAGGTATTCCCTCGTGGCATGGTTTTTTTTCCATTTCAAAAAGTGCAGGGGACTTCTCGCCCATACTGTATATATATATATATATATATATATATATATATATTGAATTTGTACATTTTCAGTACTCGAACTCGATTTTGGAATGCAAATATAGGAATAATGCGAAATTTGCCTTGGCCAACACAAAATCATTTGGGAAAACGACTAAATATTTTTCGAATGAATACATCCATATCGCTAGAATAATTCAAAAAGTTGTTTCAAAAAGTCTATTCACTTATATTTTATTCTTTCAATGCTGGACATACCTAGTGAACTGGGAGAAATTTCCAATAGATATTGCACAAATCAGTCGTGTAGACAAGGGGTAGCTTAGGATAGCAATGCTATCTCTCAAAATTTTCAATCTACCCCAAAATTATTTCAAAAGATTATACATTCATGATTTTTGAATGGTACAATGTTCATTCGTGTCTCAGAATCTAGAGCCTACTGGATTCATAGGTAATAAAGGCTCAACAATATTATTGCGGTGAAGCTTGATACATGTCCACCTCAGAATATAATCATATAGACACTTCTAAAAATGAGTTAACAGATGGCAACATATTAATTTTTCGCGATTACACCAACGTGTTTTTCAAATTTTTACTTTCTAAAAATGTCCAAAAACTACATTCTTTTACGAAATTTATAATACTTAAGAAAATCGTCTTTTATGCATCTAAATAACATTTGTGTAAATGACAAAAATTAAGAATTTAATTCCGATTCACAGCTTGAAATTTCAAATTCGTATTGTTTTAACTTGAAAAATATTGGCAGACTCATTTGTGAAATTAGAATTGCGGAGTACTGGAGTAGAAATCAAGTGAATCATATTAAAATAGATGTTTAAACAGGAGCTAAGGAGCAATATTATTATTGGAGTGCTGAGCTGAGGCCCTTACTATACAAAGCTTAAATTTCTTAAAATTGGAAAGATTTGACAGTAAGGCGAGTGAGGTCTCCAGCTACAGCACTGGTAAAAAATTAACAATTTCCTTTTGACTGTACCAAATGCTCCAAAATGTTTCAATTCAAGAAGCCGTATGAACAACCATTATTTAAACAATTAGATGGCAGTTTTTGGAAAAAATCCCGCTCTTGGAAATGACCTTAGCCCTAGTTAGAATGAACAGTGATCATCCATCAGATACTAACTAAATCCTTACATTAATATAATGCATTGCCGCAAAGCTGACGATAAATGGCTTTGAGCAACGTTTTTGAAAATCTAAGTATAATATAATTCCCACGTACACTTATGGCAATATGACGCGAAACAGATTTGCTTCCACTTCAGCTTTGAAACAGCTATAATTTAATGAAGCATAAAGGCTACGCTATGTATTAACTTATAAAATATTTGGTGAAATAATTTATTATTGATTAGTTACATGATTATTTGTGCAGAATTTATTACGTAAGTGAAAACTATAGAACCGCAAATGGCAGAACTTTAAAAGATTTTCTATGCGCTCTATTAAAATGTCATTAAATGCATCAAAACTTTGACATTGGTTCTGAAGAGAATGCGTGCAGGTGTTCTAAACATTTGATTGGCTAGAAAAATAACTCGACTAGTTGTTGTAATTAACGATTTTCTCTCAAGCATGTATTTTTCCTTAAGTTATATTTAGTTCTTTGTCTTAAAGCCCATTGTTCGGCTCTGCACAATTTGAGTTTATATTAAATCCAGGTCAAAATTAATTGTTCAGGCTATGTGATTAATTTCGTATTGAAAAATTTCTCCTTGTATTGGCATTCATTTGGCAATTTAGATCCGTACAAAAAAGCCGTTAATTTATGGAATCAAATCTAGAATTCTATCAAAATCGTAAAAATAAGCTTTTAATAAAAATCAAGTTATGAAATCTTAATGCTCTATCCAAGACGAATCCCTGTAGTAATAGAAACGCTTCCACGATTTGGACAGATTTTTTACTTTATTTGGTGTTTAGACTTTAGAAATGTAGAAAGTTCATATATTTTAGCCCTTCGTCTTTCTTCATTTAATTAATATAGTTGTACGTAAGAAATTTTTCATAAAAATCATACATATTGACAGACTTGGGGTTGGCTGTTGTGTACACAACACATGTTTTGTGGGACAAACAATACCAGTATCATAATATTTACTATTTTCCGTTGACAGAAAAAATACTCATTATATTATGTTTTTATTTTTAAATGCATTAGGAAATTAGTAATCGAATTATTGCTATTTATGGCCCTTATAATTAATGAAATCTAACCCTGTGAGTTATTAATATGAATGTGAACTTAATACATCCCTAAAGTTTATATAAAATAATTTTTATTAACAAATTGATTCATACCTTAGCGAACGAATACCGGCAATTAAGTAACGCTCTCAAGACATGCGCAAGATATTTTAACCGGGGCGAATCCCCGCGAAATTTTTAAAATATTGAAAAAATTGAAACTAAAAATGCATTTCACCACCTTCGTTTATAAAATTTGTAAATTTCTTACCGAAAAGTTTTTTATTTAACCAATTCAAGTCAATTTTGAAACCCGGATAGGGGGACATTGC
>CABFPE010000038.1:1659744-1675963 GCA_900660155.1 Hofstenia miamia | reverse complement strand
TATATATATATATATATATATATATATATTCATTACTATCAATATATTTTTCTTTACCCTTCAATTCCAAATTTTCAAATGTAAATCATAAATAAAATTCTGCTGTTTGTCGTACGCTGGGAAAGTTAATGCTTTTAAAATTTTAGATTTCTTTTGTCAAATGAGAATTTAATAAGTATTTTCTAGAAAAAACATTCGTATTTAAATTATATTGGAGATTAATATTACGCGGTCATTTTATATATATATATATACACATATATATATATACTGTCTATAAATACATATTTATATATATATATATATATATATATAAATTATATAAAAACACAAGGTCAACTATTTAAAATAATTCAATAAGGTCACAATATAATTGTTTTGTAATATTTACAAAATATAAATTAACCTTTTTTCATGTATTATATATGCTAAGGGTATTTAGAATAATTATTTTCATATAAATGTGCTGCTTAATTTTTAAATGCAAGTTGATAGCAATAAAGTTTTTATTGTTGATGACAGCACATGTGCTCAAAAATTCCAAGTGCTTTTTCAACTTATGAACTTTCACATTTTATGTCTGCATAAGCTTGAAGAAATCAAGAAAATTTATAACAGATGTTATTTTTCCTAACAAGAGCGTCGCTTGAATGTCCATATTTGAGACTATTTTAATAAAATTATACTTCATTTGCAACTGAATGATTCCTTTGTTTTGGAATAAAATTCTAGATCAAAATAGTATGTCATACAATCAATAAACTAAAAAAAATTAATCTAAATACTTTAGACTTTCAGATTTAATCAGGCTGAATTGAATCTGATTTACTAAGGAGCATAGACCCAATTCAATATAAAATATAATTATTATTTTAAATCGTAGACATTAATGTTTAATCTTTACATTAAGCACTGCGCTAAAATTGGAAACTCTAAATCTATAATTCAAAAATATTGACATTAAGTGTTTTTATTATTGCAAGTTGTGATTTAATTAAAACCGAGGTAAAATAAAGGTTCTTGCAAATTGTGATTTTTAAAATTCTATAAAAGCAAAATAGTGTATTCAGTTTTTCAATAATATATATATATATATATATATATATATATTGAATTTGTACATTTTCAGTACTCGAACTCGATTTTGGAATGCAAATATAGGAATAATGCGAAATTTGCCTTGGCCAACACAAAATCATTTGGGAAAACGACTAAATATTTTTCGAATGAATACATCCATATCGCTAGAATAATTCAAAAAGTTGTTTCAAAAAGTCTATTCACTTATATTTTATTCTTTCAATGCTGGACATACCTAGTGAACTGGGAGAAATTTCCAATAGATATTGCACAAATCAGTCGTGTAGACAAGGGGTAGCTTAGGATAGCAATGCTATCTCTCAAAATTTTCAATCTACCCCAAAATTATTTCAAAAGATTATACATTCATGATTTTTGAATGGTACAATGTTCATTCGTGTCTCAGAATCTAGAGCCTACTGGATTCATAGGTAATAAAGGCTCAACAATATTATTGCGGTGAAGCTTGATACATGTCCACCTCAGAATATAATCATATAGACACTTCTAAAAATGAGTTAACAGATGGCAACATATTAATTTTTCGCGATTACACCAACGTGTTTTTCAAATTTTTACTTTCTAAAAATGTCCAAAAACTACATTCTTTTACGAAATTTATAATACTTAAGAAAATCGTCTTTTATGCATCTAAATAACATTTGTGTAAATGACAAAAATTAAGAATTTAATTCCGATTCACAGCTTGAAATTTCAAATTCGTATTGTTTTAACTTGAAAAATATTGGCAGACTCATTTGTGAAATTAGAATTGCGGAGTACTGGAGTAGAAATCAAGTGAATCATATTAAAATAGATGTTTAAACAGGAGCTAAGGAGCAATATTATTATTGGAGTGCTGAGCTGAGGCCCTTACTATACAAAGCTTAAATTTCTTAAAATTGGAAAGATTTGACAGTAAGGCGAGTGAGGTCTCCAGCTACAGCACTGGTAAAAAATTAACAATTTCCTTTTGACTGTACCAAATGCTCCAAAATGTTTCAATTCAAGAAGCCGTATGAACAACCATTATTTAAACAATTAGATGGCAGTTTTTGGAAAAAATCCCGCTCTTGGAAATGACCTTAGCCCTAGTTAGAATGAACAGTGATCATCCATCAGATACTAACTAAATCCTTACATTAATATAATGCATTGCCGCAAAGCTGACGATAAATGGCTTTGAGCAACGTTTTTGAAAATCTAAGTATAATATAATTCCCACGTACACTTATGGCAATATGACGCGAAACAGATTTGCTTCCACTTCAGCTTTGAAACAGCTATAATTTAATGAAGCATAAAGGCTACGCTATGTATTAACTTATAAAATATTTGGTGAAATAATTTATTATTGATTAGTTACATGATTATTTGTGCAGAATTTATTACGTAAGTGAAAACTATAGAACCGCAAATGGCAGAACTTTAAAAGATTTTCTATGCGCTCTATTAAAATGTCATTAAATGCATCAAAACTTTGACATTGGTTCTGAAGAGAATGCGTGCAGGTGTTCTAAACATTTGATTGGCTAGAAAAATAACTCGACTAGTTGTTGTAATTAACGATTTTCTCTCAAGCATGTATTTTTCCTTAAGTTATATTTAGTTCTTTGTCTTAAAGCCCATTGTTCGGCTCTGCACAATTTGAGTTTATATTAAATCCAGGTCAAAATTAATTGTTCAGGCTATGTGATTAATTTCGTATTGAAAAATTTCTCCTTGTATTGGCATTCATTTGGCAATTTAGATCCGTACAAAAAAGCCGTTAATTTATGGAATCAAATCTAGAATTCTATCAAAATCGTAAAAATAAGCTTTTAATAAAAATCAAGTTATGAAATCTTAATGCTCTATCCAAGACGAATCCCTGTAGTAATAGAAACGCTTCCACGATTTGGACAGATTTTTTACTTTATTTGGTGTTTAGACTTTAGAAATGTAGAAAGTTCATATATTTTAGCCCTTCGTCTTTCTTCATTTAATTAATATAGTTGTACGTAAGAAATTTTTCATAAAAATCATACATATTGACAGACTTGGGGTTGGCTGTTGTGTACACAACACATGTTTTGTGGGACAAACAATACCAGTATCATAATATTTACTATTTTCCGTTGACAGAAAAAATACTCATTATATTATGTTTTTATTTTTAAATGCATTAGGAAATTAGTAATCGAATTATTGCTATTTATGGCCCTTATAATTAATGAAATCTAACCCTGTGAGTTATTAATATGAATGTGAACTTAATACATCCCTAAAGTTTATATAAAATAATTTTTATTAACAAATTGATTCATACCTTAGCGAACGAATACCGGCAATTAAGTAACGCTCTCAAGACATGCGCAAGATATTTTAACCGGGGCGAATCCCCGCGAAATTTTTAAAATATTGAAAAAATTGAAACTAAAAATGCATTTCACCACCTTCGTTTATAAAATTTGTAAATTTCTTACCGAAAAGTTTTTTATTTAACCAATTCAAGTCAATTTTGAAACCCGGATAGGGGGACATTGCACGCACTGTGCCCCCCCCTCCCCCTCCATGCGCAATATTCGTCAGTCCGCATGAAGAAGAATCACGTTCTAATTGCGCCCTTGATACTTGAGCTGAAAAGATAGCACAGGGATTTTCAAACTTAGACTTATACAATTTGTTTTACCGTAAAACGCCCGGCGTCAAGTTAAAAGGACAAACATTTTTTCCACATTTATTAGGAATTTTCGGCAAGCGTATTAAGAAATTTGAAAATCGTATGGCATGGACAACTCCTTTGATGAACATGCCTTAATTCAATGTTGAAAATTTCTATTAGAGTATTGCAGTGGCTGACGTTGTTCAAAAAGGTAACAATTTTTCTTTGAAAATTTCGAATTCATGTAATTATCCATTGAAGATACAAAGAACTTTATTTGTATCTTGATGTGTGCAAAGAAATCCCAAATCCATTGAAGCGTGCCGTGCGCAAAGTCATAGGTTGCGGGGCCGATGGCAAGCCTCAATTGGAAAGAGCCTTGTGACGGAATATGAACGCACATGAAAAAGGAGACTCTCATTGATCAGGTCGTGCTTTCAAATTGAGCATAGTGTTAATATTTTTTGAGTCAAAAGCGTTTAAAATTATTCTCTAGATTCATGAAAAATTTTCAAAAATCTCCTAGCGAAACTAACAGTTAAACCTGCAGAAAAGAAACCTCTTTCAAATTGACTACCACACGTTTGGGCTAAATTAATTCGAAGTACAAGGATATACAATGTATTTTTTGTGTATTTTCTATAAAGCTAATAGGATGTCATTAGTAACGGAAATATCCCAATCCTTGTACTTTGTAGAATGGGAACTCACTTCGTAAATCACAATGAATGATACTATGTGACGGCTCACATATTCTAGAATCTATCTTGGAATAAATCACCATCTACATTCAATCCAGAATCATAGGAAATGCGCTTGTGTTCAGAGATGTTCACAGCTTCATGCATGTGATGCACAATCCATTTGTCAATATCTAAAAGGAAAAACGTTTAAATTTTTCTTTCTCTGATGTGTCAACAGGCAAAAAACTAAAATATTTGAAAGTAGGAACCCAAAATATCAGTTCTGCTCGAATGCACGTTGATTAATTCGAGTTGACCAGAACTTTTCCCGAACCGACCTCGGGGATGGACTTACCCGATTCTATCTCTGATGTAAATATCTGCCTTAATTTATGTATATTAGGCTATTATTTCTTTCTGACCCTGTTCTACATTAGTATTTTATTGACTTTTTTTCATACTCTAAGTAGATATCCTTCTATTATATTTCTATTCTAAAGGAAAGTGAAGATAATAAACCTAAAACTCATAAGCGCTATAAGCGAAAATACAAAAGCGCAAGCGGTGATAAGTGCAAGTTGAAAAAGCGAAAGCGAAGATGATCGAGAATTTATTAAGCAATCAATTCACTGCTATGAATATATCTTCATGTTCTATTAAATGCTTTTAACCCATACTGTCTACTTAAGTTCTAGTGTACTCTAGATCATACCTTGTCATGCTTGAACTTATACATACTTAGCGTGTCTGAAAACTTTTAATCATGATGTGTGCAAGAGCTATTGTGTTATTTAATTACGTAATTGATCTATTCTCTTTATACATATATAGTAATTATTTGTTTTCAAGCTTGCATTTTTCTCACAATTCTGTTTATAATTATAGGATTTTACTTGTGCAACGAATTATGGAATATGATAAACAACATGCTCGATTTTATGTATACATTGAAGTGTATTCGGGGGCAAAGTAATTAGGCATTTACAACAAATTAAGGAAAGCTTTTCCAAATGCTGCGCCAAGCTATGCAACAATCAGGGGTTATGGTACCGTGATTTTGAAAGTGGGAGAAGACAAAGCGTTTGCGATAATCCAAGCAGCAGTCGCCCCCAAACATCTGTGACAGACATCAACCCCGCGGCTGTAAACCAACTCATTGAAGAAAACTGTCATCACTCTGCTGCAGTATTGCTGCCATTTTAAACATTGAAAAAGACGCAGTTCTCGGAATATTGACGTCACATCTCAAACTTTTTAAAATATGCACCGTAACCAACAATCACAAGGAATTGCGTGTTGCGTCTCCCCGTGGAATTCTGCAGGACTTGAAGATCTTGGAGAAAATGTCAGTAACCTGTATGCAGTAGAGGAGGAAGCCTGGGTAACATTCAGCCCAACTTTATCAAAGCAAGAAAACAAATGCTGGGTTGCTGATGCAAGCCAGAGATCTACTATTCCACGACCATCACTTACCAAGAACAAAACGCTTGTTCTTATCTGCCTCACAAGCAACAAATTCTCTGTGCGAGCACTTCCCTATGGCACAAAGATCAATGCTGAACTCTATATTGAATTATTAAAACGTACTGGAAGCTGCTGGCGAACTCTCCGCAGTAATCCCACTATCCTTATTTAGCTTCATTTTAAACACGGCAATGCCCGTCCCAATGCTGCCTTGCTAACACAATCATGCAAGGATGACAAATTCTGTTACCAACCAATCGCCGCACTAACCGGATTTTAATTTGCTGATAGATGGGTCAATACTTATATTAAATGCCACTTTAAACATCTGATTTTTTTCCAGGGCGCAGGAAGTAGAAGAGGCCACGTTGCAAGTCTTGCGACAGACCCCAAAGGGACGGTTTGCTTATGAGCTTGAAAGGGTTAAGCACATTTAAATCGTGTCATTGAACAAGATGGTCTTATATTATTTGACAATGTATTCATTTCTTAATAAACGCGTTCAGCTTTTGAATAATTTTCAATGATTTAAGCTTTTAAGACGCACTACGTATTTTGTGTCGAATTTTCACAATCTGAAAATAGATATTCGACTGGCTCCATTTCTTCTTTACATAGTCTATCCTTGTCGCATACCTCAACTCTTCTGTCCACAAACTTCCTCACCTACTTTTTCCAATCTGCATTTTCTGTCCTTCCATTCTGAACACTTTTGTTTCTCTTTAGGACTTCTTTCCTTGTAAGCTTACTACCGCTTTCTCAGTCACAATTTTCGCTTTTCGCCAATATTTTCCAAGCATTGCCTTCTGTCTACAAATTGTCGGTCCCTCCTTCCTGCATCTTATTCTTGCAAGCTTTCTTTGCTTTCTGTCTGTCCTCAACTTCCTTAAAATATGTGGCTAGTCTATGCACTGCTTTACTCCTAATTCCTCTTCTTCTATAACTTCTTGAACAGTTACTATGCCTCTACCACCTTGCTAGTTTGCATGTGCAATCTATCTGCTTTTCCACTTAGATTGAATTCTCTTACAGCTGAATGTAACTTTCTATTATACCTATGTAGGACCCCAGTTCATTCTTATTATTTCAACACGAGTATATTTTATGTTTTTATTGCTTTGATGATGTCATTATTTTTTAAAGTTATCTAATTATTATTATTATTATTATTATTATTATTACCATAAATTTCATACAGATAGATAAGATTTTTTCGTTACTATAATATGTACTCAATTGACAGGGTGATCTGTAACAAAATAAGCAAAATGAATAAGTAATGCTATCATAGTCGCTGCAATTATAATGTGAATTTGAGATCCTTATTTATTACGAGGCTCGCTTTACGCCTACACTTGCATATACTTAATCTAATTCTATATTGTGTCACCTAATTCTTTTTTAGATTACAAAAGAAATAATTTGAAATTATAGTGTGCATTTTATTTATTCAATTGTTTAAGTGCTAATTCAATATATTTACTTAATTTTTTCAAGTACATTTTATTAAATGTTCATTGTTCACTGTTTTTTGAAAACTTACATTTTTGCATGTGATGTTATCAAGATTTTATTTGTTTTCTTAACCTGTTCCGTTATTTTTGTATATTAAAAAACAAATTGCTACACAATTTACATTATAATTACTGTACTTTTCAAAAAAAACTTCCAGATTATTATGTGAGTAATTCACAAATGTGATTTTACTCAAAAATGTGTTGAAGTGTCGTATATCAATACATACAATAAATATGATGTTTCAATGTTGCTGCAAACTGAAATTTTACAGAAATTTTAAGGTATTTCAGCAAAGCCAGAAAAGATCAATAAATGCTGAAAATGTTTTTTCAAAATAATAAAAAATTTGCAAAACAAGACATTTGCCACTATCACATCAAGTCAATGTTTTACATTTTTTCACATTTGAAGGAGGTAACTAAACACAAATTATTTTTTGCTGAAAATTCAGATTTCTTAAAATTCACTAAAATTATTCCCTATAATTCAAGTGCAGATAATCATGATTTTTAAATTCCAGAAGTATCAGCTAATCCAACGGTTAGGCTACAAAAGCCCTATTAAGGACTTCTCACCCTGCGCAAAGTCAGAGATCATAGCACCTACAACGGCACAGGCAGAGCATAATTTTTAAACATAAATGAAGAAAGAGGCATTTCTACATTCTGTTGTTCTTTCATATTTGAAAAAAAATCCTGAGTAATTTAATCTAAAACAAAATCTTGTCCTTTTAAATATTTTCAAAGAATTTTCTTCAAGCCTATTGGGAAATCGGTAGCCATGGACACATCTATTGATGAATGTGCTCAAACGCACTGTCAATAATTTATAATAAGGCTGAAGTACTTAAACAGATTTACTATTTTTCTTTGAAAATTTCGAATTTTTTAAAAAAGATTTAAATACACTTTATAACTAACATTGAGATAATTCTACGTCTTAGAGCACATAGGAGGAACGCCAAACTTTAACTTTAGTTTTTTCTTATATGTAAATAAACCTCTCAAACCAGTTGAGTCCAAGGTAATACACCAAAAACACCGGTATTGAAGAAATTGAGCAAATGCACGCTTTAACGGAACCGTGATCGAGATAGGAGACTCTCCCACTCCTGTGGTGCACTAGGAGTTATGTGTGCTTAAAATATTTTCAAGAAAACATAAAAAATTATGAAATTCCAAAGCTGTAAATGATGTCAAATTCCTTAGCCACTCTTACATAAAAAAATTTCGAACTTCAAGCCCCCTGATTTTAGGGGGGTTTGAAGTTACTGGTACTATGTTCAAATATGATAACCTAACAGCCATTCTAAAAACGTGTGATACAATCCAGAGAATCAACACATATTTTTTTGACATCATGGAAAGATTTGTCGAACATTTAACATGAACATAATCAAAAAAATTAAATTGCATATGTAAGCACACAAGATAAGAAAATATTGGATTTATTAGTAAAGTATATTACAGTAGTTCACTCTTGCACCATTTGAAGGTTGTATAAGATTTCTAAAATAATATTTTAGGAACTCATATCAAAATTATTAAAAATGATTGAGTTTTTTATTTAGCTAAAGCAGTGCCCTATAAAAACAAAACGTAGATTCCACACAGAATCCTGAATTCCAGCAATAAACATTTAACGGCAATCAATCTACTAAAATATAACTGCGAAACTTTCTTCTGAAAAATAAAAGTACAAACAATTTTTATTTTAAACTTCAAATCTACAAAAAGGTTATTAAGATATGTCACATTGCTACTACTGACAAAATTAAAATCAAAAAAATTCATTACACAATTGATGAATAAATTGTCTTTCTTTTACCCTTGCAATATTTCAAACATGTTTGGATAATTTTTTGTATTTGCAGTTATAATTATACAAAAATTTCTTGATAATGCTTGTAATTTGTGTTTCGAATATCAAGAAAAGCACAGATTACCGCCATAAATCCAAAAGTTAGAACAACTATAGATTATGTTATCGTTCGGACACCATATATATATATATATATATATATATATAATGCATTTTTACCCTGTCTAAGGTCATCAACTGCTCTGTAAAATGAACAAATTTGACTTACTTCTTGAGAATAAAGAAACAGAATGGTCTTAGCGGTTTACATGTACCCCACATTACATTTAGCATCACTGTTTTGAGATGGACTTTACAAGCATGTGCAACCAATTTCCAATCATCATCCCGTTATTGTCAAAATATAACGATGCAATTATAACGAGGATAATCGATTGCCGTCCTTTCATATTCATATCTCAACATGAGAAAATTGAAATCTATTTTATTCTTACCTCTAAGACAATTTTTCTTACAAGAACTTTAAAATCTGAATTTTTGCAATTTCTGCTCACTGATACAGAACATTATAGGATAAGTTAAACAACGAGGTAGCAATTTGGGTGTGACTTTAACTGGTGAGGAAATCAACATGGGGACATCAATGTTGTGAAAGAACAATAGAGTGCACTTCCCAAGAATTTAAGAGATAGCGTGAGCAATTTTTGCAATGCCTGCCACTGCAGCTGCATGTGAAAGAATGTGGTCGTCTACTATTCTAATCATTTCTCAATAAAGATCTTCAAGGTTCATCATTAAAGTTATTCAGTCAATGTCTCTTCATGAGAACTACAATTTTGTTAAGAAACTATTAACTTAAAATTGATTTTCTTCCTCACGCCACGCCGCCGACGTCAAAAAATGATGGCTACGCCGCTGCCGTGATTATATAATGGCGCCTAGCTACGAACAGCATGCAATTATATTTCTACACGAATAGAAATTTAAATAATTCGACGCATATAACTACCAACATATTTTCAACATCTTCTCTATCATATTTTGGAAACGTGCTCTTAAATCAGCGTAGTATCTATTTGTATTCCTAAGTAGTTTTGATTGATTTGATTTTTTAAAATTTCTTGTAGGCTGGATTTGAGATTTCGAATAGTTTTTGGATTCGCGACCGGTGACTCGAAAATTTGTGAACGACGAAGTCAATGGCTCCGTGAAAAACTGCAAAGCGATTGGCAAAAAAAAATTTACACTTGCAATATTTCATAAAACTGTTTTTGTTGGAAACATATTTGTTTCGGATCTCTTTCTTTTTAAGGAATTTTAATTGAAAGAGAAAATGGAGATCAATTCTTATTTTTCAAGCATTTTCATACCTGAAATAATATGCTAGAATATGCTTTAATCTTATAGGAATATATGGGGTTGGTGTTTTTGACACTGAAATATTTGAAATCAATATTTACAAATATTGGAAGAAATTTAATTATTGTATGGTGTATTTAAAAATCGAGGTAAATTTCAAAAGAATAGCATAAATTTCCAAATATGAATCAAGGATTTACCTAAAGAATTAAACATTATTTATAGCATCCTGATACAAAAATCTAGTGCCTAGTTCAATTTAATTTTTGAAATTTCTGTGCACAATTGAAAATAAATTGCGTATTTTATGTAATCTTTAATATTATAATTTACATATGTACATCAATATACATTAGAATTGAATAATTAATTTAGGTATTTTATTCAGTGAAAATATGTTCCTAAAGATTTTACATAAACATTGCTAAATGCATTTTAAATTCATCGAATTCAAATGTATTTAAGATTTGATAAAACTCGAATCACTTCAATCAATTCTCTAGAAAAAAGGGGAAGGCACCCTGCCACTGCCCCTCTATGGTCACCAATGGATGTTATAAAACTTCGAAATTTATTAATAAACTTTTTTAAAATTTTAACAATCTGGAGCTTAATGTTAAATAAATAGACAAAGATCTATATTTTAAATTAAAGTTTGACTGTTATAAGAAACTTTGCCTAGAATAACAGATAATAAATTAAGTGGTTTTCAAATTTCTTTAGTTCTCATTGTGTTTCAATGTAATAATCTTATGTGTTATTGTACTAAGGTTCATTAAGCTTACAGATGATGTAAATTTACACCAATTTAATTAGAATTCCTCCGATTTTTTAGTGATAACCGTCATTTTAAATAAATTCAAAGCAATGTTCACGGACATCATATTAAGCTAATTTCAGCAAAAAAATAATACAACTTAATGTGAAAATTACCATTCTACGAATCTAATATGCTGTTTATATTATGTTGGTCATTAAATTAATTATTAAGCATATGCTTTATAATCAAATTCAAAATGCATTTATAAGCATTTAAGAATTGGTTATACATATTTAATTTATGCTTTTTTCACTTAGGTATCCAATTGACCAACTGATTGCATCCGCATTGTCACTATTATTGTAAAACCACAATGTAATTCTGAATCTAGAATAAATTATTCAAAGATTTCAGCAATTTTCACTTCTTAGTGTTTTAGAAGTGGCGTAGAATTAACTTACGTTAATTATTGTAAAATATATAAAGTCAATATCTCTTGACTTCCAAATTTCATCATAGTTTTGGAGAAAAGACTAGTAGACATTTCCAAGGACTCCAGGCCATTTAGCAGTTTTTGCTACTGGGGGTTGATTGCGCTCTTTGTAAACTTTTATAATTCTTAGCTCTTTGAAAATCTTGATATTTGTGATTTTATCATGTTTATTGATCCGTTCTATTTTTATAGTACTTTTGTCAACAATGTTTTCAAAATTTTGATTGTGCCATATTGCGTTTTACATGAAACTACATTTTTATCTGTTTTAAAGCATGAAATTATTTGGCCTATTGAAAGAATCCTTTTCTTACTGATTATGTCATCATCATCAATGACGTCCTTACCTATCTAAAAGTCTCATTTTATAAATGAAAAATTATTTTAGTAAGATAAAACATGTTTATTAGGGTGGAAGTTATAAGCTGAATCAAACACTCTGAGTTGAACAGCCAAAATAACATGTGGCAAATAGAGATAAGCTTGAAAGACCAGTCTTATATCTGGGGGGGGAGGTTGGTATTCTACATTCCGCATGAGCATACCCAGCTCATGACATCCATCCTTGAATTAGGCCCACCATTAATAATCATAATAACAATAAAATACTTTATCACCATAACAATGGCACCACAAATTTCAACTAAAATGCACGTCGAAAAAAATGATCGTTTTCGAAAAATTTAAGATTGAGATGTTCAAACGCATATTCAAACAGCATCGTCTTAAAAATCAAAGTACCATAAAATATATTAATTTTGCTGTTATTAGAAGAAAATTTACCAAGCTACATATACGATTACAATAAAATATATCTGTCGTTCGTTTACAAGTATTCTCAACTTATATACCATTAGACTATAAAAAAGCATTATAAATCAAAGAATAAATTAAATGAAGTTGAAAATGTTTGTGTCATATTTGCTATTTACTAATTTGTTCATAAACAGCAAAACATTTACTTGAACAAATAATTGATTGAAAATTTTGAGTTTATGTACATCTGCTAAATTCGCATACCCCGGGGATGAAACGTACATTAAAATAGAAAGAGCCATTGATTTATATAATGTTCATTTAGAATGTTTTGAAGAGCTAAATGAAAGTGATCTTCTGATAAAAGATAAAAGAAAATGCCTTTTAAGATTTAGAGATTTATTTATCAATGCATTTTAAGCAGTCAATACTAAATACATTTTAAATTTTTTGAGTTCAAATGAATTTAAAATATTCCGCATTTCGATTTGATAAAACTTTAATATTCAATCAACTAACTATGAAAGGGGGCGCCTGCCCCATTATGACCCATGGTCACCAATGAATGTGTCAATATTATTTATCAATAGGTTGAGATCAGGATAATTCAATGTAATATTTACACCAAGATCACGAACTTTCTTTGTAGGATAAAACGTTTTTCTACTGAACGATTATTTCTTTCTTGAAAGCGTTAAGATCAAAAAAATAATTTTTTAAATTGAGTAATTCCTATTGATCAACGTAGAATATATAATTTAAGTGCTGTTGATAAAAATGCCTCATATTTTGCAACCCAAAATTTTTGTTAAAATTATATTTTTAATTTCACTCGCTTTTTGTTTGAAATGTAAATACATTTTTCATTCCCTAATGGAATGGACTGATTTTATTATCATAGTTTTTTTCAAAACATTAAAAAAGGCCAGGGATTAATATTTTCACACACAAGGATATATATTTAAATATATTCTAAGCTTAATTTATATAATATTTAATATGTTTAATAGGGGTTTGAAAATTTAAAGATATTGAGAAATTATTGTCTTTCTTTAGTTAAAATAATGGTCAATTTTAAGCAATTCTATCTTTTGAATTATCATTACAACAGGGGTTCGCTAATTCGAATCTCAATTATCCAAACACGAATTCTCAAGATCTTGAAGGCCTATTCACTGCCCCCGCAATGGTTACAGAACGGATTCTTAAATAACATCATATTTAGGAATCTGTGGGTGACAGCAACAACACAAGCGTTCGTTTTTAGCAACTGTGTTCCTCAAAACTTTAAGCTGTAATACGATGTTTTGCCATCTTATTTGGAAGAAACAATATGTTTTTATCTTAATTCCATTATCCACGCAAATTAAGAATCAGAACAGATTTCAAAAATTAGCCATGAAGTTGTCCGGATAATCAAGCACCTATTGTATCAATGAGGTATTATTAATCCAGTAAATACAATATGCAGTCAGAAGTTAGTTTTTAGCGCTATAGCAGCAATGTTCTGTACTGGACTTCTTGGACTGCTTACAAACTTTCAATGTGCAAAGCGTGTTGATAATATCTTACAGAATCAACAGTTTAGAAGTTATATCGACTACTCATATCTGCTATTCTGATTGAATTACATGCTAAAACGCCTTATTCGACTTAATGCTGATAGCTAGGATAGTTGGAGTCAAATTTTCAAAGCATTTTGAATTGCAGATAGCTTGCCTTAAATTACTAAATGTTAATATGTTAAAGCTTTATGGGAAGCTACTTGTAATGTTCTAAAAAACTAATCTGCAACAATTAACAGCGAAAAATGCCTAGATATTAAGTAAAAATTATTGTAAAACTGCCCATTGCAAAAAATAAACTTATTAGGATCCCAAATGTTGACATTAATGTTCAAATAATAAATNATAGAAAATTATTGTAGCTTTACTTAACACAGACTTTAATTTAACTGTTGACAAGGAAGTCAACTTGCACTTCTGAAGGTATCAAAAATGAGCGTTTAAGAATTCCAACATGCAAAGTGAGATACTGTAAAAAATTCCATATTTCTAACTTCATCATTACCAGTTCTATATAATTCCTATAATTTGTCTGAGGAACTCATTGAAATGACAATTAAATTTCTGTCGATTTCAAAGATATAGTTGAGCAATGAAAGAAATTTTTAATATTCTTTACATTGAAAAGTTTTATCAATTTTATTCTAGTAGAAATTTTTACTACATCATTCTTTTTTGTACAGTAAATCTGCTGTAAGTCTGTAACTATTACTATGAAACAGTTGGAATGAACCCAACTTTGGGTGATAACAAACGATTGAAATTTTCAATAAATTATAATGAACTAGTGATAAAATAATTATTTCTAAATCTTACTTATGAATTATTAAAAGCCTAACTGTTCTTATTGGCTCTTTGATGTTATTTTTCCATAATTATATCTGATGAAATTCGCACACTACCATTAGGAATCTATTTCCTGAATTTCATTCAGTTTTACATGATTAAAAGGAACATTAATGGACTTTTGAAAGCTTTTTTGCCAAATATATTTTGGGACAGCATTTGAATTCAAATAATACGGTCAGAGTATATATTTTTCAAATAAATATATATGAATTTGCTGATCGACACATCCTTTAACTTCTATATTGTTTTTATGACTTCTGATACCTAATTAGCAATGCTATGCTGTTACCATTATATCTCTATAAAAAGATTGAAAACATTAAGGGTAGTCGTTNTTTGGGTGATAACAAACGATTGAAATTTTCAATAAATTATAATGAACTAGTGATAAAATAATTATTTCTAAATCTTACTTATGAATTATTAAAAGCCTAACTGTTCTTATTGGCTCTTTGATGTTATTTTTCCATAATTATATCTGATGAAATTCGCACACTACCATTAGGAATCTATTTCCTGAATTTCATTCAGTTTTACATGATTAAAAGGAACATTAATGGACTTTTGAAAGCTTTTTTGCCAAATATATTTTGGGACAGCATTTGAATTCAAATAATACGGTCAGAGTATATATTTTTCAAATAAATATATATGAATTTGCTAATCGACACATACTTTAACTTCTATATTGTTTTTATGACTTCTGATACCTAATTAGACGTAAACAATGCTATGCTGTTACCATTATATCTCTATAAAAAGAAAACATTAAGGGTAGTCGTTTTCGGTTGACATGTATTACTATTTATGCATATAATACTGGTGTTTCCTCCTATTAAGAGGTTAAACCGAATGTTTAGTAGACGATGATATAAAAGGAATACTTGCAAAATAGCATTTCTTGCCTTTTTATTTTGTGTTCAAAAATTTTTTCGTTCTTTAGCAGTTATCCTTCAAATGAATGCTTCTTATAATATTTTCAAATGCTGCACACATGCACAACCAATTTCTATACCTTGCAGGAAAATAAATTTTGTGAATTTTTGTGAAATATATATATATATATATATATATATATATATAAGTTTAATTAATGATTTGTAAATTTATAATTTTACCACCAAATAATTTTTGTTTTTGACTGACGATGGTACAGTAAGTACCGAAAGTACTCTCAATTAATATTTTCATTGTTTTTTAATAAAATGATAAAGAAGCTTTGTATTC
>CABFPE010000038.1:1639986-1653370 GCA_900660155.1 Hofstenia miamia | reverse complement strand
TATATATATACAGTAACGCTCAAAAAGTTTGCATAGGTATTCGAAATGCACGTTATTGCTTCTATTGAACTATAGTAGGTACTACAGCTTTGCAAACCGTATAAGTACTGATTACTACTCAATTATGAATTTTATTATTCATTTCTCATTTCAATGAAATTTTGTTGAAAAATAAAAAATTATTGATCTACTTGTGGTGACATTGAACTTCCAATATGCAACTACATGATGACCTGCACCTTCAAATCATTTCATCATTTGCTTGTGTTCTCAACGTAATTCAGTCAAGGGTGTCACGCGCGATTAAACAATATGAGGAAACAGGTGATCATGGCACTAAGTATCAGAGCTGCGTCCGGCCAAACAAGTTTGATGAAAGGGATTTACGTCACATTCGACAACTTGTTCGGAAAAGCCCTCGTGCAACTGCAAACAAAATCAAGAACATGTTGGGACCATCGGGTGATGACGTGAGCATAAGTACAATGAAACGCGCCATTCATAAAGCTGGATGTAATACATTGAAACCTGGAAGAAGGCCATACCTGAATGAAAAACAGGCAAGGGCACGGCTTCAGTGGGACAATGAGAACAGGAATCGCACTGTGGACTATTGGAAAAGAGTGATGTTTAGCGACGAGACATACGTGGAAATCGAGGATGACTGTCCTAGTTATGTGCACGTTGTAGAAGGCCATGAACTAACGCCAAACCATTACAAGATAACCTTGTTTCTCGTACTATGCATGGGACGTTCTCATGTCGTGAGATGTATAAGGACAAAATCATCAACAGAAGAGTAGTTGGGCAGCTGGAGGAGTGGGACGAGAGTGGTGTTAGCTTGTTTTAACAAGATAATGCACCAGCGCAAGTGAGCCGAAACACATTGGCACATTTCCCATTGAAAATCTTTGGGCAATTGTCAAGAAACGTCTACGCCATCTCTACAGTTGCAAATTTTGTGAAAGTATGGATCCACGATGAGGAAGTTGCGGCGATGTGGCGAAATCGGGTACTTTTAATGCCTAGCCGTATTGAGTCTTGTATGCTAAAAAAGGACACCAAACTGGGTACTGAGTTCATTTTGTATTGTGTATGACATTCTCACGTTCATTAAATGTTTAATTCATGCCTTTATACTGCAAATTTTTGTTTATTATATTGATTAAATTACGAATTTTGATTCTTTAAATGCCTATGCAAATTTTTTGAGCGCCACTGTATATATATATATATATATATATATAAGTATGCACTCATGCACAAAGCACATTACTATAATTACTAAGTTTGTAAAACAACTTTAATGTTTCAAATACATTTTCTGTTACATGTTTTATGATACCCTTAAATAGATTTCAGTATGACCTGAAAGCAAGGGCGGCTTGAGGGATGGGGGCAACAGAGGGCCAGTAACACCTCTCCCTTTCTAAGGATTTCTCAATTTTTGTAAAAGTGTCCTTTCTATGACTCTCAAATATTTTTTATGTTGATGCTCATAAGTAATGCATAGCATTAGACACTTAGAAGGTTACATTTTGCAATATAGTTTTGGCTTGGCTTTATTATTTTTAAATTACTTATTCAACATAAATTGCAACGTGAGTTCATCCTCCCCGGATTTTAAAAATCCTAAGGTTGCGACTGTCTGAAATCAAAATAGAAATAATGGGACATTTACCCCGGAATTGAAAAATTAAAACGGAATTATGAACCCTATGCAAAATTTATTTAATATTGTTGGTTTTTTAACATAGTAGAAGATGAAGATAGCACAAACTGCCACACAGTAGAAAAACTCCGTATTTTCTTAAATTTTAAACAAAAAAAATATAAATTGAATAAAAAATATGGAAAAAATATATTTTTTGCATGCTGTGTATATTTTCAAAATTTTTATCTTCCTTTTATTATAATTGTTTTTAGTGATAGATTAACAAATATTTACTTTTTTGAAATTTATAGATTGCCTACATTTGTAACTGAGTTTCTGTATATTTTATTTGACCAAATTTTTTTGTTAAATAGCTGTTGAGAAAAATCACCAAGATTTCGCAAATTATGAAAACATCTTAGTAACGATTAGTAATTTTTAATGCCATCTAGCGACACTCGCTTACATGAATATATATATATATATATATATATATATATATATATATATATATATATATATAATTGATCTAAGACAAAGTGTTGGCCTACATCCAACAATCTAGCTATTTAGTGAAAGTTTTATCAAAAACCATCTATGATATTAATTTATAAGATAAGTTAAACAAGATATAAAATGCCCTTAATTGTACACCTTAAAGGACAAATCCACGCATAGTTATTTTGATGGGAGTCAACTCATGCATTGATGCTCATACGTTAATCAGTGTGGAATTATTCAAAGTGAAAGCCGTAAGAAATCTGTATCGTGTCAACCCATCTGTAAATTTAATTTTGGTTATATACTGCATTAACGAACATGTTAACAGTAGAACTATTGTAGAAGTGACAATTGTCACTTTTTTGTAGAGGCTTCACAAAATTTATTCAGGAGGTCTATGTCTTTAAGCTATTTAACATTATTTTCTTTGACTTTTTGTACTATTAAAAATCTTGTTCTTTAAAATACTTTCTATTTCTTTAATAGTGCTTTTTGCAATAAACTGTAGTGATTTTTTAGTATTGGCAATTGTCAATAGCAAGGTGTATAGTGAGTGCGTCAAAGCAAGGTTATTCTAGTGTTAATATTTACCTATTGCCTTTATTTCAATTCCATGCAAATTTAGTTACGCATATCAACTTAGTTAATCAATTATTTGCTGAGATTTGTTATAAATGTTGAAATGAATAAGTCCTCAATAATTATTTTAAATTCCATTGCAAGAAGATGTAGGAAAGTTATTACAATTTTAATATGTTTATGTTTTGTCACTTTTTCTTAATGAATTATTCTTCTCAATTATCGAATAGTATTCGATTAAATTTACAAGGCAAAAGACTTTATGTGTGTTTTCATTGTGTTAATTTACAGAGCAATAAGATTGTTTTAGGTAATCATTGACCATCTACTGTAAATACAGATAAAATCCTTAAGACAAACTGCATTGGCAAAAAATATATGTACTATTGATATTATTCATGGATAATTCAAAAGCAAAGCTTTTCATTTGGACAGAGCCTCGCACGCGATCAACTGCTGTTTTACGATGCTTATCAAACAGAGATGATGTAAAGGCTTTTTTTGAACCATACTATCATGTTTCACTCAGTGGAAGAGCTGAAGATCGTCTTCATAATAGTTGCATTGAAAATGGCATTGTTGAAGAAGATCCCAATTTATCGAAAAAATCAGTTTACATGGATATTGAGGAAAATCATAAAGTTCATCATGTTGTAGGTAGGGTTAACGATTTGAATCTAAAAGGATTTACGGACTATATCTGAATATCGATTGCTTAAATTTATATTATAAATAATTAGTGTTATTTCACAATGCTTCCATACAGCATTCCATATGAAATGTAACAACCTACGGTTTTAATTTAAAGATCATGCCATATTTTAAGTTTGTTAGAAATTTATATTAATATTGTGCAATACATAAAATATTTTTATAATTAGAGAAATATTTTGTTTGTAAGGTCGGTCAGCCTGTATCACCGAGTAGAGAACCAACAATTTTATGTCACAATATTTTTAATTTTTGGAGTTTTTCAAATGTATATCTAGAGCAAGGTTCAAATCCAAAGGTCAAATTCAATGCTTAACTGTCTAGGCCGACTTGACACTTGTTAAAGTAAACTTTTTGAGAGAGTTATAGCTCTATGAGTTTTTATGCTGTCGACCCTAATTTATTGGATTTTGTAGAGCATGAATTGCGGTATAGAACAGGATTTAGTATTATAGCAGTATATTAAACCAAAAGGTTGCAAACGATACAAAAAGGTGACGCCAAATATGAATCTTGTTTTCTAGTACATATAAGAATTTCTATATCCAATCAGTAATATATAAAACCTAAATGTTAAATGATAATTTTCGGTCGAAGAAATCCACCCCCCCCCCTGATGTCACTCTCTAGTCATGGAGTGCGTCTCGAAATTGAAACATGCAGTGAACAAATTTGCTGTCTACAGCATGTGGTGACTAATATTAATTATTTTCAAAAATATGTAAGAACAGTGGCTGCCGAACGAATCTTGGTTAGGAGGGGCGCAAGTTACATAACTAACTAAAATGACTTTTACTACTTAAATATGAAATTTATGGAGGTATTTTTTAAAAGTTGAATTTTAGAAAGAGCAACTGCCCCTTGACACCGTTTCCGACGAAACTGTGAAAGAAATTTCTGTTAGTGAAATTTTAGACGGATAGTGAAAATCACCTATGGTATTCTTACTGGATTAGTGCTTTATCATTTAAAATACTTTTCAGATAAACTATTCCAGTTCCAATCTGTTATATATTAAAATCTGTTAAATGCCTCAACAAAAATGTTCATGAAAATATTTTAAGGAACTTAAGAACAAAATAGTTTCTAGAAAATCAACAAGTGAATATTTAAGAGGCAAATAAGATAACCTTTTTTCAGAAAAAATAATATGTTAATTGATTTTGCTGAGATAGTAATTCTAAAATTAATCCAAGTTTTACCGCCTTGGTTTTATCCTAGGAAAAAGAAATGGAAATTCCTTCATATTTATTAAATTGTTAAAAGTTGTTAAAAGCAGAGCTTTCCAATGATTTTCTAACGGGAGACATCTCAGTTGTGATTGACCAAAATTGAGGAGAAGCTTTGCAAATATTATAAATATTGAAAACCTAGACCCTGAAATATATCCACCATCTAGGTTTTTTAAATTTTTTTACAACTTTCTTTGAAGTAATAAATAGAAATAAATATTGAAAATTTGACGGGGCATTCCACCATGTCCCACTCCCTTACATACCCCACTGGTTAAAGTAACATCGTTCTAACAGTTTCTATTAGATATTTATCGCTTTATCTAATAATAATATTTAAGAAATCTGATAAATTACAGCTAGAAATATCTTTCTAGTATTCGGAAGAAACTAAAAAATTTCCAAATATGTGGAAATTTGCAGGCCCATCAGCAATAATTTCCTGTGATCCAAAACTTTGTTAAGCAACAGAATTGAATTTGTGCTCTAGGACTAATTCTATTGATGAAATTATGTAATTTTTCCCTTAACTAAGTAGATCAAACAATGTAATGTTAATGTGGTCATATTACCGCAGACTACCTAGCTGCTTATATAATTGAGTTACTTATTATTGATCTTATTTTCTACAGTATTTTCATGTAAGTAATTAGTATAAGTTCATTTAGGTATATTTCATATAAGTATTTAATTATTAAGTACAGTAAAGAGGTATTACAAAAGAATATCTTCCACAGATTTTTTTGAAGTTTTGACATTTGTTTTTTATGAAAATATTGTACATCGCAATAAATGGAATTTTTCTTTGCATAAATTACTGTTTACAATGACGCCAACGAGATAGTTTGATCAATAGCACTAGAATTGACAATTGTATTAAAATAAACATATTCATGTTGAAGATTTTATTGAATAAAATAAAACTAACCCCTTTCTTATATTCCAGGGGGTTCATCACCCTCCAAACTTTCAAAACTTTAAAAAAATATTANATTTATTAAATTGTTAAAAGTTGTTAAAAGCAGAGCTTTCCAATGATTTTCTAACGGGAGACATCTCAGTTGTGATTGACCAAAATTGAGGAGAAGCTTTGCAAATATTATAAATATTGAAAACCTAGACCCTGAAATATATCCACCATCTAGGTTTTTTAAATTTTTTTACAACTTTCTTTGAAGTAATAAATAGAAATAGATATTGAAAATTTGACGGGGCATTCCACCATGTCCCACTCCCTTACATACCCCACTGGTTAAAGTAACATCGTTCTAACAGTTTCTATTAGATATTTATCGCTTTATCTAATAATAATATTTAAGAAATCTGATAAATTACAGCTAGAAATATCTTTCTAGTATTCGGAAGAAACTAAAAAATTTCCAAATATGTGGAAATTTGCAGGCCCATCAGCAATAATTTCCTGTGATCCAAAACTTTGTTAAGCAACAGAATTGAATTTGTGCTCTAGGACTAATTCTATTGATGAAATTATGTAATTTTTCCCTTAACTAAGTAGATCAAACAATGTAATGTTAATGTGGTCATATTACCGCAGACTACCTAGCTGCTTATATAATTGAGTTACTTATTATTGATCTTATTTTCTACAGTATTTTCATGTAAGTAATTAGTATAAGTTCATTTAGGTATATTTCATATAAGTATTTAATTATTAAGTACAGTAAAGAGGTATTACAAAAGAATATCTTCCACAGATTTTTTTGAAGTTTTGACATTTGTTTTTTATGAAAATATTGTACATCGCAATAAATGGAATTTTTCTTTGCATAAATTACTGTTTACAATGACGCCAACGAGATAGTTTGATCAATAGCACTAGAATTGACAATTGTATTAAAATAAACATATTCATGTTGAAGATTTTATTGAATAAAATAAAACTAACCCCTTTCTTATATTCCAGGGGGTTCATCACCCTCCAAACTTTCAAAACTTTAAAAAAATATTAAGCACCTATATATCACATACTGTTAGAAATGTAATTAACGATCAACCAGGAAATTAAGTGAGCCTAAAATCAACTTCCTACTTGTTTCTGAGCATGAGTTGTGTGAATGTTTATAACACAAGTATAATTACACTTCATTTGCTCCCCAATTTGATAAATGAGGAAATCGTAATGAAACCATTGATAAATTACAATAATAATCACACAAATATCCTTCACCTTCATAAAATTCTTTAATAAATACATTTCATAGTAAGCTGACTTTTATGGTATTACAACATTATTTTCAGGAATGTGAGCTACGTATTCATCTTACAGTAATGGGGTTCACACTTAATTATCTGCTAGCCCCAGCCTCCACAATTTTTTTTCCAATAATGGTTTTATATTTAAATATTTATCCTCACTTATTCGTCGCCTTGCCTTCTGCCCAATACATGTTTAGTCCAAAAAGCGGCTAATAGATTATAATCCAAGGTTTACTGAAATTAATTCCGTTTACACTAACTTTCATATTTCTAGTGAAAGACTTGATAAGTGCTTTGAACTGCGATTATAGTTTTCTTCCAGAGGATGCTACGAATGTAATTCTTATCCGCAACCCCGGAGCAGTCATATCTTCATACATGAAAATGAGCCTAAGTGAAATCTCAATAGGCCCAATGCTATTGAGGAGTGCGGGAAGTGGAAAAAGACGTCGGAAACAAATTTCTGGACATGAAGCATTGCTAGATTTATATAGGTAAATTATTATAGAAGCTCGCATTGAATTATTACAATATATTTAATTGTGTCTAGCAAAATGTGAAATAAGTATAAATTCAGAATAAACGATAAAACTAGGTTATGATGCTCTATGAATCAATGCAACTTAAATAAATGTGAAGTTTTACAATTCAAAAAGATCGGAATCATCTATCAAAGAACTTACCTCATTTATTAGGAAGAGATATGAAAATTTTAGACTAACTCTAAATCTAAATTTTGATTGCATGATTTTGTGTATTGTTTAAGTTTTTGTCAGAAATTGCAGTGTTTTAATGTTGACAAAGGAAAACATACTTACATCTATTGGAATTGTATACATCTAAAACTTTTACAGTACTATATTATTAATAAGTGTACACAATTAGAGTTGGATATTGGTCAGTGATTCATGGGTCAATGGGTCAGATCGGTCGTAAGACACTGTCACATTAGCCATGACACATTACTATCATTACATACTTTACAATATTGATTTTTTTGCAGAAATGTCGTTACTGCACCCTGCAATTCTATGCATCACGACACAGGTGAGTTTCTCTGCATTCTCATTGAGGCATACAAGAACTACCTTATTTAAATTCAAGTTTTTTTGTTGCATTTTTTTTCAAGGGTAAATGTAGTAATGAGCTATGTGTCAGATTAAACGATGGGTCTGTTCAGGACTTTAAAATCATGGATCGTATGTCACATGATACTGATGGTTGGTCTTTGTCATGGGTCATATCATGTGACCATGTCTAGCTCTGTATACACAATCAGTTATTCCACAAACTGCGCGTGAATTCACATAGCCATTATTAAAACAATAAATTAAAACTGGTTCTAAAATAGCAAGTCTACAAACGGTACTTCAAGATAGCTACGTTAGCAAAAACTTACTTGGAATTACTGAAATATTGTGATTTTTATTAAGCAAAACATATTAAGTTATCAAACTATATAACACAGGGAATGCTTTTGAAGCAAAAGCTCAACATTGATAAATGTGATCTATTTTGATTAATTTGGTGTGCATAAACTCCCTTTCTCATTTCCATGCCCATATATTATTAGGACTCCCATTGCTTACTTGAATCTTCAGTAATGCCATGGTAATGCGTGTACACCTTTTAATGTAGCCTTCTAAATGTAGAAACATATAGGTTCATAATATTAAAAATGTTTTACTGATATAATAATTTTTTCAATCATGGTTTGCGTACGTTTGATTTGTGTCAAAAATCTAAGTCTTCGCATTAACGGTTTCATTCTAGCATAAAAAATGCGTGAATTTATGATATCATTCAATGCATATTAATTTTTCGTTTACTTAAATTTAAAAATTAAAAAGCCCATATTTCAGTTGAACAAAAATTATTTGGAAAGTTTAATTGATAGACAAGATAACAATTTTTTCAAATGATTATATTGAGTGAACCCTTAATATAACATTCATCAATAATATTTAATTCCTTATGAGTATTTAGATTTTTAAAAGAAAGGGGTTCCAAAGTCGCAATAATTGATAGCAATGACATTTGTCGTAAATCTGCAGACGTAATTCATTATATTTGTGATTTCTCTGGACTTCCATATCAGAAGAACATGCTGAGGTGGAGTTCACTGCAATCTGGAGAATTTCCTTCAAATTGGTGGTTTACTAACAGTTTTTATCAAATGGCCAAAGGCAGCACAGCACTAGAAGCGGCATTTAAAAGTACAAATTTTTCCAACGTTGTGGATCCGGAAGAATTTGATTTTTCCAAAGCTCTACCTGAGGCTTCTAATGTTTATGAGAAACAGCTATATTTTTATAAGGAGCTTTTTAAAGAGAAGCAGATCTTTGAATAAAATATTGTATATAGTTGAGTGTGGTTAAACAAGATATGAGTTGTATTTGACTTCAATAAAAAATCTTTATGCTTAGAGTTTTGAATACTTTTTGAAATATTAATCTTATTTGTGTATTTCTCATTGATCTTGCGGTGATTCTCTTTTACTAATTGTGAACAGAGCTTTTACGCAGTATAGACTAGAACTACTCACTTATTTTTTTACTAATTTAGACCATAGACTGCCATTTAATCTTAGTATAAATCAAACGATAAAGCTATTTGATTTAGCGATATTTGTTTCAACACGCATAGAAATTATGTCACACTTTTTTCAAACTAGCTAATAAGTCATTGCTAAGGAACTTTGTGGATTTTAAATTTGAAGAAACAATTCTTACTATTCTGAAATTAGTATAATTTTTGGATATTTTGAACTTCACTGCTTATCCACTGTCATCTTCTGGTTGTTAGGAACTTCTAAGGACTTATTTAGAATAGTTGGGTTGAAAATCAAACCAAAATTTTTTTAGCATTGTCATTCAGCTCGTTCCTTAGTAATGTTTTGAAATACAAATTACATTTTCATATAGATAAGAATTATAAAATCATGGATTAAATCATTTTCAAAATCTATAATTCATAACTTCAAACGGTCTGCAGGAAAATCCGAGTGTGTAACTTATTGCAATGCACTGCATGAAAGTTGGCAAAAGGACCATGCTCTTATGGACTATTTTCCCCTGCGGACTCGTTAATTAATTTGGATTGAAGTAGCTTAATTTCATTAATGAACCCACTGATTGGTAGGACAAATTGTATTAGACATGTTCGATATTTAAAATATAAAACAACAAACTAAATACGAAGCACATAAAATGAATTTAGGCAGTTATCGGTCAAGCACTCGACTATTCAGCCTACATCCATCTCTAGTATTGCCTGATAATCGAGATAATGTTGATATAACTGTCTAGTCGGTAGCTGTTGTAATGTCGTTTGTATTAATATAGGGATGTCCATTTATCAATTGGCAACAATCAAATGATTGTAATGAAATATGTTAATACATTTGTTTGGCTATCATTTCTCACGATTTACAACTGTGTGTACAAAGACTATGATATTTAGTCAAGCGCTAATTTCGTCATACTAAAAATATATTTTAATCTGTTTTGCTCATTAGATGTTTTTGCCCTTCATCATAGAAAGAATGTCTCTTAAATTTACCTACCCCATGGTAAATATATTTTAGTTCTAGTGAATACTGAGGGAGCAAAGGCCAAAAAATAGGTTTTTTTGTGGAAAAGTGCGATTCTCACTAAATGCCTTAGAAATTTCGGACCGCTTCCCGCCAAATGTAAGGTTTTTGCATTTTCCATAGCGAAAAGTGGGAAATATATATATATATATATATATATATCTGAATTTGACTTTGGATTTTGATAATTCTTGGTGAATTTTTTGATGAAAATTTTAAAATTAGTTAATTTGTATATTTCATGAAGCACTGTGAATACAACGCGTTTATGCACGAAATATGATAATTGAATAATTTTTACATTATTAAGTCTCAATAAATGACAACAAATCATTTTACTTAAATTTCAAAATCCATATCATAAAAAATATTTAGTTCAAAATTTGCCAACTGTGATCTCGCTTAGAAATTGAATTAAGGAATTGAATTTTATTTAAGAAGCTCTAAGTCTTGCATTTTTTTTTGAAGGCAAAAACTATATACAAATACATGATATGTATACTTAACTTTCGTAAAACAAGTGCGAAAATAATTGCTATTTATCATTTGCTGCAATTCGAGTACTCAAATTATGATAGGAATAATTTATGCAAAATTCCATCACAGAGTTAGTATTGCTCAAAAACTAGCATGCTGCTTCAAAAATTATTTTTTTAAATCCAATAAAAAAGAATTCAATATATATTTGTAGTGTGCACAATCATTAGGGCATTGTTAAGGAATATATACAAGGACATTCTGCCGCAGAGTTGTAACAAGGTTACATTTTTTTACTAGGCAAGACTGATCTGGTTCATTTTGAAATATTTTTATCCGGTTAGTGATTTTTCAAGCAATGTGAACATCAAGTCAATTTTTAGGGTTAGGTCAATTTTGAAACCATTTGCGATTTTTCCAAGTGCTAGAAATTTGCTGAATTTGGCAAACATTTTGATAATTTCAATTTACTCATTATAATTGATCTGAGATTTTGTTGACACATATTTTTTTTCTGAAATGCTTATTTCGATCGGCACTTCTCACTCTGAAAACATGTGTTTATCAAAGAGCTATTAGTACTCTATCAAATTAAATGATAATTTTGTCAATAGCATGAAAACTCATGGAGTACATCTCTCTGAAATAATCTACTTTAGTCGATCTAGTCAGCTAATCTTTGAGTTGTAGCTTCTGTTTTGGCTTTAAATTTGGTCTAGATTTGATCAATCCAAAAATTATGAAATACTGTCACATAGAGTAATTTATTCCATATCCTATTAACCCAACAGCAATTCTGTTCAGCACTCTGTTTGATCACTTGAAAACTACAATTTCTTATTGTTGAATGTCAATGCCTAGCGCTCAATCATATTCGATTTGGACATTTTATGCTCTTTAGTCCTGAGGAGGGAGAATTTTCAAATTAATTTTCTACCCCCCCCTCCTCTATTCAACTTTGGATTTGACTATACTCATATTCTCTATATCATTATTATCAAATTTTATTGTTCAGAAATTTGATGGCATTATTATTTTTTTGAAATTTTAATATTGGTTTTAGCAGTTGGAAATCTTGGAATTCATTAGATTTCATTTTTAAATTTTCAAAGACGATTTTATTGCTTATTCCACATAACTTTTTTATGCTAACAATAATAATGTGGCTTTGTAAAAAAAAATGCAAGACGCATTATTCATTAACAACAAATAGCTGCTGAATTTTTTTTTACTTTTTGCTCTAATTAAATACAAGAAATGAAAAATTAATATTTCATTAGTGCAAATGTGAAAGTGATTACAATATCATAGACATTGCCTATTCTTTCCATATCATTCAAAGATGGAGTAAATCCAAATATCCTGGCATATTACTTAAACTAAAACAGTCTCCATCTACTTTTGGACACATTGGCTTACTCTAAGTGTTCATTTTATGATTCATATATAAATTGGTTAGAATTTTCAACAATTTTACAAATATAGTTCTCAATATAAACAATTTGCGAATTTTCACATTGCCATTGCTATATTTTAGTAACTTGAGGGTATTAGTGCAAACCAAATTTTTTATTTCTGAATATTTGAGAGTGTTCGACTCCTCCACTTTATGTGTATTCAACAATTCTTCTGTTATCTTGAAGCCATGCCTCTATCGAAATTACTAATAAAATTTTTAAGAACATTCGTTTACCAAGAGCAAACTTTTCCTAAACGTTATAAAATTTTGTTGCATTAAAATACAATATTACATATTGCTAGAATGAATTATTATTACATTATAAAACTTTACAATTGTGTCTGAAAATTGATTCGAAATGTTTGTAAATAACATTAATCATGTTTCACTAGAATTTTAACAAAATTGCACAATATATCAAACTGAATGTTAAGAAAGATTTTAATTGTCCTCAAGTCTTCATCAAATTTAAATGAAGAACTACTGAAAACACTAAACTACTATCATCTACATGTTGAAAAACCTGGATGTAATGATCGTTTGGAAGTGCTTCGTCTTGTAAACTTTCAAGAATTGTTTGGTTCGGATGCAAATGAGAAGCTTCTTCGCACATGTCCAGACTTCATTAGAATGTACGAAGACAGACTTACAAAAATTGGCCTTAAGGTAAAGAATCTTCTTAAGCAAAGAGGTATCGTCCATGCTGGAGTTCATGTTTCTACCCAAGATCCGCACGCGATTAATCAGCTTATCTGTAAAACAGATGACATGATAATGTGTATTTAGATTTACATGTAATAAATTTTATTAGTCATTATTTGCATGTTACTTAACGAAATTGTTTTTCTGCTTTTGGAAAGCATTTCTTAATACCATTTTGGAAATTTCTCAATATAAAATTATGTATTGAAATAATAGTTTTAATATACTATTACGAAGTTGGATATATATATATATATATA
>CABFPE010000038.1:1608289-1622127 GCA_900660155.1 Hofstenia miamia | reverse complement strand
GATGTGACGATCACGAAGAAATCGTGCTCGTTCGATTTCCTTGTGATCGTCACGTCCCTAATTATCTCGGGTGGTTAGACATGCAATTCTTTCAAATGTGATAGATCACTTTTAAAACAATCATTAGTCTAACCGTGGCCTTAGGCATCTAACATACCTAGAAAGCGTCGAATGTCGCCTAATTCTATATATAAGGATCCTCGATTTTATCACGCCAACTTCTAATCAGGTTGAGAGACTGTTCAGCAAACCTGGTTGTGCTCTATCTGATTACCAAATCGTTTATTACCCCTCAACATAGAGATTCAAATTTCCTTACCCTAACAAGCACATGCGGAGTAAAATGACTTCAGGAAATAATTTCAAATAACAATAATAGTTAATATTTCTAATTTGAATATCTTTCAATTGATATATTGTATTTTGAATATTTTTAATCAGAAGTAGAATAATCGACGATTAATCGCGATTATTAATCTTCTGGCAGCAGCGATTACGATTAATCTATCGCCAAAATTTCTTTTCATACGATTAATCGCGATTAAAATTTAACGATCCCTGGATGTATCAATGTAAAAATCTTTCAATATTTCTTTACAGGATTTGATAAAATTGTCCAAAATGCGGACAAACACGAGTGTAAATATGGTTAAATTATGATTGCAAGTAATTTTATCTTACGCTCAATATAATATCCACAGGGATATTTATTCATCCGAAAATGCAATGCAACCCTTTCCTGTAAAATTGCAGTTATTGATATATGATGGTGCCACATGTAAAAATAAATTTGAAAATTTGAATATAATCAGCAGAATCCGGTTTAAGATATCTCCAAAATTAAGGTAAAGCGAGGCAGGTAGTGATTTGCAGGATTGTTTTTCAAGAGTAGTAACAACAATAAATTGGTTTTGCATTTTGTTGGCAAACATCAGACATATCATTTTATTAACAATTCCAATATAGTTTGGAAAGCTTGGACCATTCTGTGGAAACAAAAATCCCTGCATGTTTTAAGTATTATCATCACTTAATCAGAAGTAACTATAGTATGCATTACAGATATCCCAACTTTTTAGCATTTATTTAATGTGAACGAAATTTTTCAATTCCACCCAAAAAAATGAAAACTAGGTTCTTATATAGTCATATGTACTTCAAAAAGTATTTGCCTCTGACATCTAGATGAACCATGCGGAAATTGAAGCTAGAATTTTTTTAGCACATTCCAAGAAAAAATAACTCGATAGGCATTTGCAAAATTATTCTGTTAAAAATTGCTGTTTCATTGAATTGCTATTGAACATGATTTGTAAATAGTATGATATTGATTTTTGGAAATATGTTCGCATTACAGAAAATTTTAAGACCCGGCTTAAGTAGTAGTAATAGACTCAAGTTTACTCTGCAAAAAACTCGCTTGAAAGGAACTGAAAATTTATTTTTCACAAGAACTGTTTATTACGCGAACTGTCTCCGAGCAAAGTATAATCTGTAGGTTTTTGAAATACCTAGATTTTTTAAACAAAAGTTAACGGTGCTATTTTTTAATTTTCCACGTGATTCTTATTCTCGGGAAGGTTGCAGCCGTTTTATATTTTGCTCCTGTCTTAACTGTAATTGCAATCTTTTATGAATATTTGTTGTAGTCCGAAACATGATTAAATAAAGTCTTCTAGTAGTAGTAGTAGTAACTGAAAATCGTGGAATCGAGAAAAAATCAATTACCGGTAAAGTTCGAATAATGCCTCATTGCCAGCCATCAATTTCCCACTAAATTGATCCTCTCCAAGTTTTTGTGCTGCATTTCCCATTGCTTCATCCCCCAACATTTTCTTAAATGACATTCCGGTAGCGGCTGGATGACGGATTAGAATAACATGGGTGGCGTCCTTTGGAAGCACAGTGTAATCTCTATTTAATGTAAATGCGATTTCTTTCACTAAATACACAGGGTTTTATGTCTTTAACAGAAGCAGAATTTCTCTTAAGCTATAGGTGCACACTTCAGAAAACGATGGATTTCTTTGGGAATTGGGAAATTGATTTATATAATCTAAAGTGCGGCTCACTGATAGGTGCGCAATCCTGGAAATCGTCTGCAACACCGACCTTATAAAAATTTCAAAATTTTTCGTTTGTGTGTGCTGTCGTGGGAAATTTGCAAATGATCATTTTCTAATTTGAAATTTCTGGATATGTGTAGTTCTAGTTTATACAAAGGCACATGCAATAAGTAATAGGCTGAATAATATTCTAAAGTATATTATAAATGTAATATAATTCTAAATACAGTAGTGTGCCTCTATAGTGAACTCCTCTATAGTGAACTATTTTTAGAGTGACCATCTTAAAGTGCCCTAGAAACTTCCCATTTCAACATTTTTTGTTTCCACTCGGATGTTCACTATAGAGGCACATTACTGTAATTTATATATGAAGCAGGTTAAAAATACAATTGCAAGTGGCACTATATCATATAATATTCAAAAAATAACAATAATAATAATAATTTATTTGCCTTTGCGACCTAAGTTCAAATTTGCAGGACACATTTTATAAAATTAACAAAATACAGAATGAATTATATACAGTAGTCTATTTTATTTTAATGTCGACACTTGAAATAGAATGTTTCCTCAAATTAGTTCGGCTGTTATCTGAGACGAATTTTCGAGCATCTCGTAAATGGCAGTTTAACTTTTTGACATCTGGCTGTAACCGATGCAATGGATGGTTTTCGTCAGTGGTTAATGAATACCATAACTTTTGGCATATTTCTTAACGACGGTCGTATAAAGTTTGTGAATTGAGATATACTTACATATAGTAATATAATCTTTATTGGGCGATATCATTTTGAGAGCACGTTTTTGAATCCTTCTATATTTTTTATTGGGAATTTGTTAATGTATGATGCCAAAGTGGGCAGCAATATTTGAGGATTGGTCTAATTTGAGTGTTATATATAGTAATTAATTCTTTAACCTCACAACCGTATTGCCATATGTACAAACATTCTCTTAATGTTGTTGATGAATTCATTGTATTCAGAATTTTTAGATTATTAAAAAACATTAACGGGGGAAATGACACAGCTGCTATATGAAAAAGCGCAAATTTAAACTACATGTATTTTAGAATAATAATTCAATGGAAATCTATAACTGATTGCTTATCACCAGAAGGGCCCAAAGAGGTTAATTTTACCCACATTTCTATCCATAGAAAAGAAAGAAATTCAAAATTACTAAGTCCTTACATCAAGGATTAATTTTATGATGCCCAATTTTTCCGATGACATTTGTCAGAATTGAGTCCATGCCAAAGGGGAATAGTATTAAATTTGATAATTTTTTCAAAGAAAAATTCTTTTGACTTGAATTGAAATATATTGTTCAAATATATTATCAACTGCAGCCCTGTGAATTGAATGCAAATTTCGATTGTGGTGAAGTTCTGATCTGGTGCCTACAACTATACATTCATTACTAAAGCTGATTAGAATACATATATGCTCTGTGCCTCAGTCGAATCCATGTGGATTTGCGGATATCCGCAACTGTGCAGATGCGGATGTAAAATATTTGTGATGCGGATGCGGATTAGCTTGGAGAAAATTGCGAATTCGCAATTTTCACAATTACATTAATATTTTATTTATGTAAATTAAGGTGCCAATAATTGACATTGTTGCCAACCCTTGCCAAATGAATCATTATATTAGATACTCATTTTGTTCTGGATATTTCGTCAGATATTTCTATCGCCGATTTTTCTGTCAAAAACCTTGTTAACTTTGTATTTGATTTTTCCATTTTGATTTTTGAATTTGACCTTTGAAATAATAATTTGTAGTTGAACATGACATAATATTTTGTTTTTGCTATATTTAGTCTACTTCTTCTTTGGGCTTCACATGCGAGCATGCATAGAGGGCATGACATTCAGCACCTTTTGAGAACAAATAGGCATATCCTAAGCTATGAAACACACCTTGAGTTTATTAGAAGCCTTAGCAGATATTTTTTGAATATGGATTTCAAAGTTAAAAATTTGAGGATGTTGATTTGAGGCGGATAAGATTTTCTCAGTTTCCGATTGCGTATTGGATGCAGTTTGAAGAATGCAATCCATGTCCTTTGTCTGAAAAATTCAGCGAAATGTAATTGCAAACCGAAAAGTCAATCTCATCAGCAATTGTCTTAATTAGCATTCTAGCATCCTTGAATTGAATGGTCTAGATATTGGCATCATGCTTGATTGCGTTAGTCGATCGTTGAAAGAGCATTGGTATTGGACAGCTTAAATAAGCTTCTGGAGTTCATTCTTGGATGGATAAAGATTTTAGTATTATCCGCAAATGCTGCCAATTCTGGTCAAAATGCCATTTATGTCGATACGACATTAGATTGTGTGATTGAAAAATTTCATGGAACTGCTATGAATTGGGATATGCATAATATGGGAATAAGTCAGTTAAAAGTGATGCTCCTGCAAAAAATTCTAATACAGTTTCATTCATTAAAATTTGTAATGAACAGCTTTTTAACTAAGTTTTCAGTATTTGTTGGAAAGATTTCTAAATAAAAAATAAGTTTGTTATATACAGCGCTATGCATAAGCATTCGTAACCAAACTTGAAAAAAATTTTTTGTGAACATTATAGCCCTTGTTATTGGCAACGGGATTAAATTTAACATTGATATTTTATCCAAAATTCAGTTTTCCTCTTGCAAATGCACCCCTTTAATGATATGTAAATAAATATGAATAGCAGGTAAATTGTAACGAAACCATCGAATTCAGCTTGAAAGTCTTATTAAATTTACAATTTTTCGTATAAGCCTACTCCCATTACATTTATGAAATTTTCACCTGAAGTAGTGACATAATAGGATTTGTAAAACATTCGAGAGATAAATATTGAATAAGTTCTTACAAAAAAGTGTAAATAAGCTGCAGTCGAATACCCCTAGTATTAGTAATAAACGTTGCTTAATTAATATCATCTAACTGCCTCTTCAAAAGGAATGGCATAGTAATTAAGATTTCCATTCCACTGATTATATGAAGGCAACGGATTTCATGTCTTATTGCATGCATAATGTTCATAGATTCCATATTGATTTCTAGAATTACACCGAAGTTTCCACTTTGGATATACCTTAATCTCATTGTTGAATTTGTTTTGTTTCGGCATGTTAGACAAATTGTTTAAAATTCCTATTATTTAGATGAATTATACTGTACATCAAAACTAGTATGTGTAATGGGATTTTTACAAAGCTTGAACATCCATATATCATTATGCATAAAATCGAAGCTATAATATAGAAAATTGCACAAATAATTTGTTAAGGGTATTGAGAAAGTAATTTGAACAATGCTGTAATTTGGTATTTGAATATAATACATATAGTACACTCCCTCAATATTCTTGATCTTAGGCATTATACACTTAACGTTTAGGAAGTAGCTGTCCTGGACAAAATGATATTTCCACATATTTTTTTCAATAAATACATCTGAATAAATCAATAAATAGTTCAATTGTGTGGTTTACGATGAGTTTATTAAATCAGTTGTAAGCTAGTTTTCAATGTGTATTCTTTTGAGTAACGTACACGTTCACTGACGAGGTTAAGCTACTACTGCCTGAAATATTGAAGCAATTTAATTCATTGACACATTTAGTATAAGATCTGCTTTTCTTAGCTAATAGTGCATGTTTTTAATGTAAAACATGTGTTGGTCTGTAGTGATTTTTTCAATTTAGTTAGAAATAAATTAAAACTAACCTTTCAATAGTGACGTAAAAAATTATGGTGAATATATTTACTGTAGCAATTTTGTAGACATTTTCAGGAATTCCAAATTTTAATAAGAAATTCTAGATGTGAAAATTATCTCCGCCTTTTTTTGTTCGACATTAGTTGAGGAACTTACAAAATCCTACAGCAATATTCACAACGTAAGAATTGCATTAATTTAGTAACCAGCATTCATAGCACATATTTTCTAAAAACATGCATTTTAAGGATCTCCACAATTTCTAGAAACATCGATCAAAAATAGTGTCCAGTGCAGCCGACTGGAGACTTGACTCTTTGCATTTTGCAGATATTACGATTAAGTAATATTGGCGAAAAATCATCAACTTTTGACAAGCTGAGAATTGTAATAAACGTTTGTTTAACTTCTTTCATAAGTCTATATGATCTTGCTTAATATAAATGTACTCACCTACAACATGATTATCTTTATGGCTTTCTTCAATTGCGTCATACATGACTTTCTTTGATAAAGTAGGAATTTCTTCAACTACTTCACTATCTATAAAATAGCTGAACAAACGATCTTCCGGCTTCCCACTGATTGCAACATAAAGATAAGGTTCAAAGAAGCCTTTTACATCGGGTCTGTTTGCTAAGCATCTCAAGGTTGCTGTCGACCTTGCTCGGGGCTCTGACCATATGAAGAGTTTTGCATTTGGCATCACAATTTCACAAGTTGAAATTTAAATAAAGGTTGTTTGAAATAGTACAAAAGTCCATTTAATTAGAATCAATATTTACACAGATAGCAAATTTCGACATTGTAAAGTTTGAAGTTTCAAATGAATTTAAATACTATCAGATTTTGTCAAATTATACGTTTTTTAGAAAATATAGAATTCTCTTTTGTTTGTGATTAAAATTGTGCTTAGTTGGTAAAAGCCGCACTGTGAGCACGCCAAACTAGGCTCTACGCAAAGCCTTTAACTGAATTACATTTAAATCTAAATACGATTCATTCATTGGTATTACATAACGTCCTTGGTCTTTCTAAAATTACTCAATCAATCTAAGCTTTTGACCCGATACCCGCCCAATCTGAAACCCCAAATCGGATCGAGTTTAATAAAGCACCGGATATCATTCTCTATTGCAATAATCTCCAAACAAGATAAGAATAAGATTATGAAAACCATAGACAAATGCAGTTTGCTACTGGTATGACCACAAATGAACTTAATCGAGATGACAAGATTATGAACATAAACAAAATGCAAACTGTTTCAAATCAGACAGCTTATTCCGTCTTTTTGATCCACAAATAAATGTCTTAGGATATGGAAGTGTGTGAAAACATATGAGTTTAAAATTGTTTAACTCTAAACAAACTATTGTGACTTTGAAGTCACCAACCGTTTGATCATATTCTCAACATTTTTTTTTGAAGACTATTTGGATATTTGGGAATCCTGGAATTTTGACAAATCTATGAGCAATTGTGTTCCATGGTATGGTGAAAATTTACTGTAAACATTATTTTTGTACTTGAAGTACATTACAACTTTAACTATTTTCATTTAAATACTCTCAATTACTAGTGTCCAGATAAAATAGAGATCAAAAAATTATGGCAAAACTACTTTGTTTTCTGTCAATAAACTAAGCAAGCTCGCGAACTAAAATCGAAAATAAAGGAGAAGAGAATTTTCTATCCTGTGGTGTTTTCAGATTGGAGATATCTTTAAAATTTAGTGAATTATGAATTTAAATATTTTTATGGAAACTATCACAAATTGTAGAAAATGTTTGGGTTGTTAGAAGTAAACAAATTTTTATAATTAGTTGTTGAAAGCATATTGTCGAATAGGAATTTTTGAATCTAAATAAAGCAAAGTGTCATCATTTCACTGAATAAAGAATTATCAGTCACAGCTTTTGCTGTCCTTTATCAATCTTAAACGAAGAAACTAAATGTAGATCCATTCAGGGATAACGTAGCAGCCTCTTGATAGTTCAGCTAACGTCATTGTTCAAGGTCAAGCAAACAGATGGAACAAAACTGTAAAATTTATTAAATAAAAGTGGAATAGATTATCGAACTTGTAAAAAATATTTAAAGCAAGATAATTTAGTGTCCATGACTTCAAAGAGGTAACGATATTCCTAGGACCATGGCCCACTGTTTTGATGGCCTCAGCAATATCAGAGAAACCAATATAAATGACTGCGTTTATTTACATTGCTAGTCAATGCTATCTATATTACATTACGTTGCATTGAGTAACTGCGTGAAACTCAAATGGAAAAGAAGTGGATACAGAAAAATTTTTTAGAGGTGCCCAATGTAGGATAAAAAGCTAAGTGCATAATTGGGTACTAGGAAGGGCATAAACTATTGAATTTTCAATTTTTAAAATTCAATGGCATCACTACCATCTACTGATGGTAGCTATACTCATCTTATTTCATTAGTATTTTTACAAGCAAAATTATTTTAAAAAATTTGTGCAAATATTATAATTCCCACAAAAAAGAAAGGAATCTTAACTAAAAGAGTTCATAAATTTCCAAAAGTAAATATATAAATGTCTATAATTATATTTTAAGAAAATAAAATAGTATTTAACATAAAAAATATATGAGTTTATCAATTAAAACAAAACGAAATAATTATTTTTGTGGGGTGACTAGGAACATCAATGAGAACCGTTAAGCAGAAAGATGCACAACAATTAGTCTGAAGAAGGTATTGAAGTGAGTCAAATTAATTCTTGCGATGAAGAAAATAAAGAACAAGAATTGTGTGATTAGTGATAAATTTGGAATTAGATGTTTACAATGGTAATGAATATCAAGTTTCATTTCAGTGTTTTTCAAACAGACAGCGATATGCTGCATCACTATAATTTTCAGAACAGAAATATATCAGTGACTTCAGTTTTCATTAGATTTCTATGATTATATTATTGCAATTACCCAAGGCTAACTCATTATGCATTTGCTATACACCTCTGACATTTTTTAAAAGGCATATATATATATATATATATATATATTAAATTTAAAAAATTCCCTGGAAACTAAATATTCTTATTTTATATAAATGTCATCTTTTTTATATATTTTTTTCTACATAAATGTAATCAAGATCTATAGGACACATTATAATGTAAAAGTTCAATGAAATACATTTAACAAATACCAGATCTTTGAAAAAAACTTAAAAAAGTATTCCTATTTACTCTATTTGGTGGCACTCAGAAACTTTGTTGTGTTGTTGATTGTGGATCTGGTTATACAAATAACAAGTTGAAGGGGTGGTTTTGATGTATTCTTTGAATTGGTGATCTAGAGGTCTATGTAATTTAAGAGACATGCTCAAAAGGCGAGAAAATTTTGATTTATTGAATTAAAAAAACTATATATTTTCATTTCTGCTTTGTACTGCAGCATGTATTGCAATCAATTAGATATCTCTTTAGCTTCACACCTAAAATAGCAATGTTAGTTGCTTTCTTAGTTGTATTATGAAAAAAATATTTTTATACTAGATTTTTGATAATTTACTTCAAATTCACAATGAAGCCCAAAATATCATAGCCTGCACATTCAACTTTTGGGTTGAATGCACTTGCATAATATTTGAATATGGAAAAAAATTTTAAAAAACACTAATATTATATTTAAAGCAAACAGGCAATAACTTGTAAACACACTAAGAAACAAACAAACTTTCATCTTAACTACACCTGTGCAAATAATTGCTAAAACAATATTGAAATAGTGATTTGGAAATCTATTTAACACAATTACCATTTTTTCAGATTTCGATCAATATTCATATTATTTCATTAAATTGTGAACAACATATTGATCAAATAAATAATCTAATTGTCAATAGATTCAGAAGGTTTGAAAATAGGTAGAATGAGCAATTTGTAACAAAAAATCCCCTTTGGAAATGATTGAAAAATATCAAATTGGTTAGAGCTAAGGAACATTAAAAATAATACCAATGAATTCAACAAAATTTCACAATACAAACTCTAGATTGACTTATAATACTAAAGATTAACATATTTTAATAATCTGAGACCTTTAGAATCTAAATAGGACATCGGTTTTTCATTTTAAGCTGTAGTTAAAGAGCAGCTTTAAAAGAAATCTTGCAAATTTTAGTTTTCACATTTAATTCATTGAATGACAGTGAAAAGGATTCTAAATCTAGAAATTTGATGCCAGAAACACATTTGCCATTCTTTAATCAATGTAGAAACATCAGTCTTTACTGAAAAGTAGTAGTCAATGCTCCAACAAATTTATATTATCAAAAACCCAGAAATCCCAGTATATTCAATAACCACACTAAAATCTCAAAGAAATGGACAGAATTGATCACAGATATCAATAAAGTGGAGTAAAATGTAAATGAATTTTCAAAGTTTATCCATAATATCCATTTTGATCATCCACAATATACATTTAAAAAACACCAATTTTTTGCAAGTTTATAGGGGTGTCCTAATATGAAGTGAAATATTACTAAACAAAATGTTAAAGAGTAATGAAATAAAAAACAAAATGCAGTTTTATAGTTTTTTTTAAAAAAATCACTATAATTTTTAAAAAATTAGTAACCCATCCAATAATATGCATATCTAAAAGAGAAAACTTTCCATTATGGAATATTGAGAAGGAATTTTGGGAAAATTGTTTTTGAATGTCATTTCTCAGCCAATATTTACCTTAGAGCTAAATATTCTGAGAAACAAATTTTTCAGTGAAATTTGCAACTTAGAATTTCAATTGGAGCTGTGATATCTTTAAAATTTTTGTTGCTATAGCCTGTTAAAGGAAAGGTATAATATCTAAAGGCCAACCCGGGTTTTAAAAATAAATTCAAAAAAAGTTTTTTTCAAATAAATGGTATAAAAAATTCAAAAATTCAGGCTTATTAAAAAATTTATATAAACTTTTAATGTTGGTAATTAGAAAAAACTTTTAATTTTCAAATTCCAATGCCAATTTTTTGTGGGAGTTTTCTCCAAATATCATCAATGATAGCAAAAAAATTATTTTTCCGCTAGAGGGCGCAATTTTGACATGTTCAGGCTTGTAAAACTCTTAAAATCTTCAGCTTGCGGAGCTCTATAAGCCTGAAAATTTCATGTTGATAGTTACAACATCGACAGAGCAATGGGCAAAAATGTGTTTTTCAAGAAATTTAGAGGGAGTATAGAAAGCAACTAATGTTGCTTCACAAGCATACAATTACAAATATTGCCGAATGTCATGTTTTGTTCCATTTATTCCCATCAGATTCGAACCTCCGTAACCAGTGGTTAAAAAAAGAATTTATCAAACTGATTGTACTGTAACAAATATTTGACTCATTGTTCAAAACATTTTCACCAACAATTTCTTCACATTCATACTGTGAGCAGGTATGCAAAGTATATTGATACTGAATTAGTCCTTTCATATGTGAACGGCAGTGCTTAGAGCTAGAATCAATGAGAACCAACTGTTTGGTTCGGTTTTGGGTACAATATCCTAGAAAAATCGGGTAATTTCGAGTAAATCCACATGTTTATCAGCCACTTCAATAACAAAAAATCAACGTTTAAACTGGTGTTTTATCATATAGACATGGTGATGTTTTGTTTTAAAAAATTCCTATCTCAATCAGTTTCATGTTGATTCAGTTTTTGACATTTATACGATTGTCATTGTTCCTATTAACAAAAATAGCAAGCCAATCAGTTCCTTTGACATTATTTCTAGCATTCATTAGATTTCTTTGCCAACCAGAGTGGGGTTTAATATTTTAAGCAGTGGGTTAAAAGTCTAAAAGGAGAAAAATAGTTTATCATTCATTTGAAATTTTTCAGGTCACTTGCCGTTCGGCATTTCAGGTAGAATTAGGGTAAGGTGCTATGCATTTTGGGAAATTTTGGGTATATTCTGTTTTGGGTACGTGTTTAAAAAATCGGTTCGGTTTTGGTTCCATATTCTGTACCCAATTCTAACTCAAAATCAAATTCTCCCCACTCTTACATGCAGACCTGCTTACTATTCATGCAGCACATCATATTTCACAAAATGCTCATTAATATCAAATATCACTAAATAAGCTTTTGCATTGAGACACAGGTCAATAATAGTTTTTGATGTCAAAAAAATTCCAAGTTCTTTCAATCTGATTAAGACATTTTTGAAATATTAATCTCTCAAACACCCATCTACGCATTCCTTTTTCTGCAATATGCTTGTGGATAAAACTATTGTATAGTAGCTTCACCACAATGCTAATGGATACAGCTCTGATATAAAGTAAGAAAAGTGGTCACATTCTAAACACATTTTTGATGACGAACAAAAGAAAATTAGAGGGTTATAAAATACAGTTGAAAATATAATTGTCTCAGCTTGCAACCAAATGACAAAGTTATTTGACAAGTTTGCCATGCAAAGCGTGACACGCAAATAAACGTTTTGAAACTGAATCAATTAAACAGACTCCAACTTTTTGAGTTATTTGGTGTTGCGGTTCAAAGATGTAACTCTTAAATTCTTTAAGATATCTGGGATTTTTTTCTCAACAAAATCCTTCAGAATCTCCCACGCGTTCTCTATGGGTACTAGATCTGGCGAATTTGGTGGCCACTGCATGCCTTGAATATTATAATTGGTAAAAAATTATTTTGTCGATTTTGAAGTATGAAGGGTTGCTCCATCTTGTTCAAAGATCCATGAATCGGGATATAAGGATATACGCAGGTTTGCATATAGTACAAATTCCTCAAGTATTTGGCAATATTTTGAACTATTAATTGTACCTGTGTCATCTACTAACTTGAGATAAAATAAATTCTGAAAACTGACCACTTTTTTTACTTGAGCTATAGATTCTGAGGCAATGATAGACATTTATTGTATAGCGAAAATTACAAGATTCATTTCAAACGAATAATCTTTCCAATTAGCATCAAAATTTCTGCATTTCTCTTCATGGATAAGCGTAATATCGGGAAGATTTCTAGGGAGATTCTTGTAAACCTGAGATTTCCTTAATGTTCTTTAAACAGTACTAGCGCATATCGTTTTGCATGTAGCTCATCAAAACGTCTGCATTTTAAAATTTGATAACATAGTTTAATGGTGCGCCCAGGTATGTTTGACAATATCCGTAACTCGCATTTGTCTTTGGTGTCTATTTCATAAAGTAATTGCAGTCTATCTCGACTTGATTGAACAATTCATGTTTGTTGAACGTGCTGTGAGTAAAAATAAAATGAAACGTTTTAAATGGGGTGTTGCTAAACAACACAGGTTGTTTACAAACTGCTCTTCAGCAGACAATGCGCAACAAGTGTTTCATAATACAATATATATATATATATATATATATATATAGTCACCACTGTGTACGGTTGAAAATGTACAGAGAGGTTGAAATAAAAATTTCGTCAACTGCTCTGTACTTTCCCCATAGTACGAAGCGGTTTTTCCATTCAAAAATCCCCAATTTTTGAGTTATGTAAACTTTGACTATACAGTGTTAATTGTATCCATGTTGAACATATCTATGCAAAGTTTGAGGCTTTTAGCCACAACAGCCGATTTTCTGTGGGTAACTTTAGGAATTTCCACTGAGAAGTGCTACATGACCCGCTATTCCCATGGGATTTACTTGTTTCAATTCCCAGGAGATTAAAATTTCGACGCACTTGGTACCATAATAGAACTAGGACCCTAAGAGAAGAACGTGGAAGTTTTGATTCCAAAAAATTCTTCATAATTTTTTCAAAATTCCGGTTCCAAATGAAAGGTATCCCATGGGATCACAGGTAAACATGGATAAAAATATTTACTGGGATATGTCTTTTTATGGATGTGGGACCAATAATATACATGAAATTTGGCCTTGGATCAATAATTCATTGGCCATTCAGACCATTTGTGCAGAGAGGTCATTATCAAAATTTGGTTGTACACAGCAGTCAAATGAAGGCCCAGTTTTGTCCACAGTGGTCAGTATAACAATATATACTGTCTCTT
>CABFPE010000038.1:1581359-1606551 GCA_900660155.1 Hofstenia miamia | reverse complement strand
TATATATATATATATATATATATATATATATTATATATATATACTTGTACACAAGTATCTACCATACAGCAAAATAGGTACTAAAAATTAAATACATAAAATTGGGAGGGAGGAGTGATACATCTCACATCGGTCCCCAAATCTGCAGTGACACCTTCTATATACACGCACATGTATACAGATTAAATATTCATATTATTATATGAAATTGAATTTGTTATACGCCAAATATGAGTCATGAAATTTGAATATGAAACTAATCGAAAATTTGTTTATTTTCTAAAAGTTTCTTATAAGAATCTAATTTTTTCTTATACAATTCAAGGCTTTTAGGTGGAAGAGAAGACATGTCGAACTCAAGAGGATCACTTTTGCCATGAAAGCCTGTACTCTTGGAAAGATCCAAAACTGCAGTGCAATTTTCAAGTAATTGAAGAAGGCTTTTGCTCATCCACCAATTTTGAGGGTAATCATTAGAAGAAAGTGCTTTCCAGCTTAGCATGCTGCTATTATACGGTAATCCTGACAATCTACATATATATTTGATCACTTCTTCAGGCTTTATTGTTAAATCATTGCTATCAATTACCACGACCTGGCGTTCGTTTTTCTTCAAATATCTAAATATAATTATAGATATTTTAAATTAAGACAATTTATACAAATGACCTTAAGTCTCCGCACGTAACCAAATTTTGTGCGGATTAATCGCATATTTCAAGTCATGATATTCTTTTCGTTTTCCATTCAAATTTAAGTGAAATGTGAAAATTTTATCAAATAGAAAGTTCTCACATTAAGCTGCATAATGGAACTGGTTGGCAGTTTTTCTTAGTAAACAGTAATTAGGAATATTGTGGTGCCCAAAATCTAAGCTTTGATGATACCCTTAGCAATATCCTCGATGGGTGAATTAGGCAAAACCGTAGTTTTTGTTACACGTACCATTAATAAATTTACTAATATGAATGACAATACTAAGCAGTATTATAAGAATATAATATCCATTGGGGAACACAAATTTTAGGCTTAGAAGTTTTTAAAAAACATACATTATTTAAACAAAAATTTCAAATTTCAAATAATTTTAATTGCACTAATAAAGTTTTAATCCATGTTTTAAGCGAAACGAATTACATGGGCAGACGATATAATGAGTGCAAAGATTTTAGAAAATATAATTAGTCCTGAAAAAGTTTTAAAAAATCCTTTAAATTGTGATTCACATATTTTGAGTATTATTTTCAAAGANAAAACGTACATTATTTAAACAAAAAATTCAAATTTCAAACAATTTTAATTGCACTAATAAAGGTTTAATCCATGTTTTAAGCGACACAAATTATATGGGCAGACGATATAATGAGTGAAAAGATTTTAAATAATATAATTAGTCCTGAAAAAGTTTAAAAAATCCTTTAAATTGTGATTCACATATTTTGAGTATTATTTTCAAAGATAATATGTTTTTAACTTATTAGATTTAAACGGCTTTTAGATTTAAATTGTGCAAAGTTGTTGATTTTAAAATGAAATTGATTATCTAAGAGTTTATTAAAAGAAAAAGATCTAATGTAAAAAGGATAGGTAAAATATTCAATAGAATCAACGCGAACCCCATTCTTTGACATTTTTCCAAGTGATTAACGTCATACTAAATTGGGACATCATAAGAAGGGCTGGTAGAATCGCTGTATTTTTGAAACTATTTTTTGGTAATTACTTGTCATGAATTGCATAGCTCTTATGATAGACACAAAAGAAATTTTACATGATTTTAATTTTTTGATATATAATTATGAGGAAATTAGCTTAGCCATCTTTTGTGGGGAGTTCAGAGTTGCTCTTCCAAAACATTTTGGACGAAAATAAATCACTCCCTCCATTCTAGTCGAGTAAATACAGATACAAAACTAAGTGAAAATGTGTTTGTATGCAAATTTTTTAGCAAGCAAATTCGTGGTAGAATTCCATCTAGTTTTATGTATCCAAAGGATAAATTTTCACCTTATTTACCTTAATCATAGTATTATATATATATATATATATAAACAATTTAGCACTACATCTAACATAAAGCATAAAAACAGTATCCATTTATTAGAAATAGATAATCAAGTCGACTACAATTATCTTTCTGTGCTAATTTGCAATAGTAAATGCCTTGCCAGTTAAATAGAATTAAATTTTTTGATTTTAACTTTGTGGTATTTAAAAGAAGGACATTGCTTAAACATTCTCGCCTCATTATTACCAGAGGGATGTATCAGCCGCGAAAATGCTGAAAACGATTGTTCTACAGTAGGTAAATTTCATACAACTTCAACCATGTAAAAATTGATTTTCGCCAGTTTTTACAAAATTTGGCTTTTAGGAAGAAAATGCTTCAAATCATGATAAAAAGATTGATTTTTGTTTTCTGATATTTTTGAAATATTCTTAGAATTATATTTTGGATAAAAATTCAAAGAATTCCTCATCTTAGCATATGCGCTTTATGACAGCCATAATGAAACAAGAAATTTGATTTTCTCAATTCAAATCATTTAGAGGAAGCAGATTAATATTTAGTGGGTTTATTGTTATATGAATTTTTTGAATATGTTTTCTACATAATTGATGTGCAGCTTCTTTATATTCAGATTGTGGATCCCGTCCTTTCAACTAAAAGTTCAATTTTTTTTCAAACAACATTAAATTTTCAAATGTGATTTTCGTGTTAAGGTTTTTCCATATGATATTAAGTTTGTTTTTCTGCGAAGGTGTTCATGTATTGATCTTCAATACAGAAGTTGCTTAAGATATAAATTTAATCATTTTTGTTGAAAAATGAAATATGGGATCGTTAAACAACTTTGAATTTGTATATAATTAATTATTTTGTATTGACAATATTTGACAATAAGAGAATTTAATATTCAATATAGTCTAAAACTTCATCATGCAAGCTGTCTGATGAAATGTATTCCTCTATTTATACTATGTATGACTAGTAGCTGTGGTTAGTTGAATTGAAAAAAATCATTTTTTCTACTTCATCAAATATTGCTATCTTGTCTATTATGCTATATTATTAAATAGATGTACTACATAAATGGATGATATTGTAATAATTGTCAATGTGTTTTTTCAGCAGGAATAGAGTGCGCCCTAGTAAATAAATTTAGAAAATTTTGGCAAATAGTTGCCAAAAATTTTGATAAAAATGCATAATTTTTGTAAATGGCGAATTTCCAAATATTTAGCAAATTTCTAAATTATCCAAATCTACAAATTTTACATTCCGTAATTTACAGCTTATTTAATTAAATAAACATGTACATATTGTATAATATACTATTTTGAACATTTTTAAAACAAATATAATAAAAATTTTAACTAGTCAATGGTTAAAATTGAAAACAATTAAAATATTTTCATATATAAGAATAATTTATGCATAATTTCAATACGCACATTGTACTACTTGAAANGTAGATGTACTACATAAATGGATGACATTGAAATAATTATCAATGTGTTTTTTCAGCAAGAATAGAGTGCACCCTAGTAAATAAATTTAGAAAATTTTGGCAAATAGTTGCCAAAAATTGTGATAAAAATGCATAATTTTTGTAAATGGCGAATTTCCAAATATTTAGCAAATTTCTAAATTATCCAAATCTACAAATTTTACATTCCGTAATTTACAGCTTATTTAATTAAATAAACATGTACATATTGTATAATATACTATTTTGAACATTTTTAAAACAAATATAATAAAAATTTTAACTAGTCAATGGTTAAAATTGAAAACAATTAAAATATTTTCATATATAAGAATAATTTATGCAAAATTTCAATACGCATTTAGTATTACTTGAAAGCAAATAACATCACGTGTGTCTTTGCATTTTTTATTTTCGTACCAGAAATAATTTTTAAATTTAGATAATTATATATGTTTAAATTATGTTGCATATTGACCAAAATATTGAACTTATTGTCATGGAATATAAACATGAAAATTGTATTAATTGTCAATATTTTGACAATGCAAAATTTTAAAATTTACTGATATGTCAATGTTTACAAGATATATGGAGGTAGTTGAAAGCTTTGGACCAATGCTCAATCAGTAGTGGTTCTATGTCCTAGCTGTATATGCTATGCTGTGAAAGCAGTCTGATTTACTGCTAATTTAAATAAATAAGTTTGATGAAATTTAAATGGTTTGTATAAGTTTCATTGACTATTGTATTTGATAAAATATTTTGAAAATCACTTAGCAAAAAATTTGGAAAGTTTGGAAAATATTTGCTAAATCTTTGGAAAGTTCGCCAAATATTTGGAACGGATTTGCAAATGAAATGCTAATGTTTGGCACTAATTTGGAATATTTTTGCCAAATTTTCCAAACTCTTTTACTAGGATATGCATAAACTGCCTTCAAGTAATCTTTCAAATAGCTATTTGTATACAAAGTAAAATATATTATAGCGAAAATGAAAAAAAATTGAAACTGCAAAGGAAATCTTTCAAAATTAACAAATCTTTTTACAAATGGACACAAAAATCAGTAGCATCCAATGACGGAGACGAAATTGAATCAATGTCAATTCTTTTATTAACAAGTGGTATTTTATCAATTGAATGATTGAAATTGTCTTCTATTTGTACGATATATTGAAATAAAACAGTATCAAATCACACAACAAATTGTTATGAAAATCGGGCTGATGTTTTATTGTTGAATTTGCATAGTTAATTACCACATAATTAGCTAGGGGATAACATCTTGATTAATCACCATCAGAACTAATAAATTCCAAAAAATACGAATTATTAAATATGGCGCCATTGGGGTATCGTCCGTCACCAACTTTCGAAAATCGGTATATTTGTCTGACTCAACTCGGAAAAAAGTTTTGCCTGCCAAATTGAAGCTGCAGGGACCAATGCTCAATCAGTAGTGGTTCTATGTCCTAGCTGTATATGCTATAACGTATGCTGCGAAAGCAGTCTGATTTACTGCTAATTTAAATTAAGTTTGATGGAATTTACATGGTTTTTATAAGTTTCATTGACAATTGTATTTGATAAAATATTTTGAAAATCACTTAGCAAAAAATTTGGAAAGTTTGGAAAATATTTGCTAAATCTTTGGAAAGTTCGCCAAATATTTGGAACGGATTTGCAAATGAAATGCTAATGTTTGGCACTAATTTGGAATATTTTTGCCAAATTTTCCAAACTCTTTTACTAGGACATGCATAAACTGCCTTCAAGTAATCTTTCAAATAGGTATTTGTATACAAAGTAAAATATTTTATAGCAGCAATGAAAAAAAAATTGAAACTGTCAAGGAAATCTTTCAAAATTAACAAATCTTTTTACAAATGAACACAAAAATCAGTAGCATCCAGTGACGAAGACGAAAGTGAATCAATGTCAATTCTTTAATTAACAAGTGGTATTTTATCAATTGAATGATTGAAATTGTCTTCTATTTGTACGATATATTGAAATAAAACACTATCAAATCACACAACAAATTGTTATGAAAATCAGGCTGATATTTTATTGTTGAATTTGCATAGTTAATTACCACATACTTAGCTAGGGGATAACATCTTGATTACTCACCATCAGAACTAATAAATTCCAAAAAATACGAATTATTAAATATGGCGCCATTGGGATATCGTCAGTCACCAACTTACGAAAATCGGTATATTTGTCTGACTCAACTCGGACAACAGTTTTGCATGCCAAATTGAAGCTGCAGTGATAGACTTACAAGTTTTTCAAAGTCATCACAAAACTACATTGTGTAAATATTTTTTCATAAATATTTAGTGCTCTGATTTTTTGCAGAATTAAAAGACCATGTTTTTATTGTTTATATATATATATATTTAATATATTATATATATATATAAGTTTCAATTTACTGCAGTTTAGAACAATTTTAATAAACTTGGAAAAAATATCTTCAATTTTTTGGTTTTCTAGACCAAAGTTAAGTATATTCGAAACTTCTAATAAAATCTACACATAAACAGAAAAATTGCAACTCCTAATTTAGAAGATTATTTGATACTAATATGAAATTTCACAATTTGTTTTTAATCTTTAAACATATTTTTTATAAATAATATAGCATTCACTGCATTTGTCCTAACTTGCCCTGCCCTGCCCATGATCATTGCTGATCCTCAATACATGTAGATATTTGGGGTGGGAATTTAGATAGACAAGATAAGATACTATTAAGACACTCATTTTCAGATAAATGCTTATAATTAAATAAGTGATAGTTACATAACTAGAAGTTATGTAGTGGAAACGCATGGGGCCGTGTATGAAAAAATTTAAAAGAAATGACAGACTTGGCACAGGCCTTTAAAACCAATGGAGCTATAAGAACTAGGGCACATAATATCCTGGTTATAGGCTCAAAATTAATTCACCGGTTATTACTCAAACCGATCCCTGCGCCACATTTTTTTAGTCTAATAGTTCATTAAAGAGTAAAATGTTTCGAATTTATTGGTTTTGTAATTAGAAATTGATCTGTAGTGTTTGTTTTTATCTGTCACTGGTAAGAGTAAAAAAATTATTTTTAAAATTTAGGGTTATTGTTGGTCCAACATATATATTTATGTGGATTTTGTCGATTTTGAACACCTTAATACGATCAGAGTTGGGAAGGGTCTTGAAAATGACAGTGCGTACGCATTGATAAAGTTATTTGAATTATTTATTGAATGAATTTTATAATCACCATGCGTGATAACCTTTGGTGCGGTCAATGTCGACAATTTTATGCAATTGTTTGATATGCACTTCGAAAAACGCGGTGCACTATAAAACTCAAGTTTTAACGTTGATAAGATGATGTAGAGTAAACTCGTTTATTTGAACTTGTATCAATTTTTCCAATCATACAAATATGCACTGAAAATTTTTAAATTAAAAAACACTACTTCTAAATTTTATATTTTTCAAAGTTGTTTTAAATCGCTCTGTTCCTAATTTTCACATACTAAGGAGGTGGAAAGACAATGGACGCAAATGAAACAACTGACTTTAACTGTTTCTTTCTTCATTGAGGTCATGGTATACCTCAATGGGACAACGACCAGACGGAAACTGAAAAGGGGGAGTTTTGCGAACTTTGTTGGTTTGTGAGTCATATGTGTTTAATTTTTGAAGGACACCATGAAAATTAATGAATGCTAACCTGACTTTGCCAAAGAATTTTTTTTCAGTGTCGCTTTGAAAACTATGACGCGAAAATTATTAATGAATAGCTACTAGAAGTAAAAATTATATTAATATGTGAAAATATTTTGATTGCGAAATGCATGCCATTTTATTCGCATAATTTATTTTCACTATCGCGAGAAATTATATTTCACGTCAATATTTGTTAAAAAATTATTTTGAATAGCTGGTAATTTGAGGTTTCTTTATGTTGTATGACAAATTTTAAAAAATATTTTTTACCAAAAATGAATTGTCATGAACTCAGAATGTGACCAGTCACGATCATAGAAACGTATTTTATTGTATTGCAAATCGACCTCTAAAGCNAATGTAGCAGCAGCCACAGTGGCTCTGCGCCTCACAAAGGCTCAGCACTTAGTTGTCTTTGTAAAATGTGTATCAAATTTATAAAATATTTAATTATTTCCCGGTTATTATTTATGCATCAAAATCTTAAAATTTTAATGTTCTTAGTATAATTTTAATTAAACTAAATTTATATTATTTTATAAAAAAACAACCTGTAGAGATCTAGCATCGCTTCATTTCCATTCATCATTTTCCCACTGGCTTGATCTTCTCCAAGTTTTTCAGCTGCAAGTCTCATTTTTTCATTCACCATTTTCTGAAGTGATGGTCCTGTAGCGCCTGGATGGCGGATGAGTATGNGCAAATCGACCTCTAAAGCAATCCCAACCTGGCCAAACATTAAACAAACTTGCCCATATTTGCGTTGCAGCAATTTTGAATTTTTGGTTGATCTTGTAACTAAAATTCAATCAATTTCAATTATATTATTCAGCAACAACTAAAGACGGAAAATATTAATGTATTTATATTGATATTTAGCACAAAAAACTGATGAATTTTATTAATTTACGAGCGAAAATTCTTTAGTTTTTATAGCAAATATGCAAATTACAATAAAAATAATTAATGCAAAATTTCAACACTGAGTTAGTGTTGTTTGAAGTTAGTAGAACTCCCTATTATTCAGCAACAACTAAAGACGGAAAGTATTAATGTATTTATATTGATATTTAGCACAAAAAACTGATGAATTTTATTAATTTACGAGCAAAAATTCTTTAGTTTTTATAGCAAATATGCATATTACAATAAAAATAATTAATGCAAAATTTCAACACTGAGTTAGTGTTGTTTGAAGTTAGTAGAACTCCCTTTGACTTTATGCTGTTTTTATTGCTTTAAAAATATTTCTAATTCTAATGAAAATAGAATTTTGAATTTCAATTTTTTAAGGCAAAATTATTACAGAATTGTTAAAGAATATTTGGAAGGGCATTTTTAGCCCTATTCAATATTGTTGATAACTGTAAAAGTATGTCCTTGGCTACTGTATTTTGCCATTTTGTAACTGCCTTTCAATATTGATGTGCCGACTACCATCAAAAGGTGTTCTTAATGCGATTTTACCGCAGCTCGAATTCGTAGTAAACAATAAGGTTGTATATGGGTCTGACAGACACTGCCTAATTTTCAACTCTGCATGTCGTACACAATGATGGATTAGCATAGTTGCAAATGTCGCAGCAGCCACAGTGGCTCTGCGCCTCACAAAGGCTCAGCACTTATTTGTCTTTGTAAAATGTGTATCAAATTTATAAAATATTTAATTATTTCCCGGTTATTATTTATGCATCAAAATCTTAAAATTTTAATGTTCTTAGTATAATTTTAATTAAACTAAATTTATATTATTTTATAAAAAAACAACCTGTAGAGATCTAGCATCGCTTCATTTCCATTCATCATTTTCCCACTGGCTTGATCTTCTCCAAGTTTTTCAGCTGCAAGTCTCATTTTTTCATTCACCATTTTCTGAAGTGATGGTCCTGTAGCGCCTGGATGGCGGATGAGTATGACATTACAGGCGTCTTTGGGAATCAAACTGTAGTCTTTATTAATTGTAGCCGCGAAATCTTTGACTAAATACACAATGTTTGAGATCATTTGTAGGTTTCCTTTAAAAAAGAAGTTTGAAAAATATGATGAAAAACTTTTGGATGTCCACTATACGATAAATGTCTATCATTGCTTCAGAATCTATAGCTCAGGTGAAAAAAAGTAACCACTTTTCAAAATTCATTTTATCTGAAGTTAATAGATGGCACTGGTACAATTGATAGTTCGAAATATTGCCAAATTTGTACCATACTGTAGCATAATCCCATTAAAGATAAAAGAAAATCAGATCGAATATTTTTTTCAAAACATAAAACTCTAATTTACAATTTTATAATTTAATAGAATGAGTCATCCCACGTGACTTGAATAATTGATGTTAAGCAAATATCTGCCGCTTTCACTTTTTGACAAATCACTAGAGGACAACTCACTCCACATTATTTTAGTAAGCGACCATTAGCCACGCAGAAATTCTACGTGGACTGCAGAAATTGAATAAGTGACATGTACTTGTTTTTCTTGATAAATATGTCGGTTACGAATTAGCATAAATATGTACAAAGTAAAATATTATGTTGATGGAAAAATAAATTCCTCGGAATTTCACTTATTCTTATCTGGTTTGAATATTACATTATAATGTGCAGCTGAGCATTGCATGTGTGTAGCGATCACAAGGCTGTTGCGAGGGGATGTTGTATAACATAAGCCTTGATTGATACTCACACTTAAGTTAGGAATAAGTATCGGGCATTTTTCAATCAGGCTTAGCTGGCTAGCGATTGTTTGGTTTGCACATAGTAACAAATTCGAAAAAGGCTGGTCAACCAACCCTAGGACACCTATAATTAACCAATAACCACTGTTTTATTTATTGTATCGTATTGTTGAATTTTTATTATTTTTAAATGTAGGTTCCCTAGTAACACGAACTTGTCTTTTGGACGTCCTTAAGTCAACATTTATAGCCGTTCAAAAGACGTCAATATCTGTCCTCATAATGGACTAAAAAACGACATGATTTGCGAATAAATAAAGTATTATTCATCATTTTTCAAAACCCTTTCAAATGAAGTAAGGTAACTTAATCTGATAACGTTTACAACCTATGTTTGTTATTACTGAACTTCTTAATATTTCAACACAATCAAACATCTAGTAGTTTCACTTACAAATTATGCCACTAATATCATTTATAAAGAAGAATTTAATAGCTTTACTTTTGACACATCTAATTTCACTCTTGGAAACGTTGAAAATTTTTTATTAATATTAAAATATTAACGTTTCTAAACAAAGTTTAATCATTTTTATAATGTCACATAATATTGAATAGAAAATTTATGATTGAATGAATTATTCCATTTTTTAAGATAAACATGCATTAATTTTAAACATAAATATTTTAGCAAATATATATTTTGACTTCAACAATACTTTAAAATGTAAATATTTAAAAAAAGTGAATAGACGCATACTAGTCAAATTAATGAAAAAACAAATATATAAAAAATTTTGCACCTTTACAAAGGTGATATTTAAGAGTCAAAATTTCTATTATAAGAGCCTTTATATAAATTATATTTAATGATGGTGAGCAACAGGAATAGGAAGCGTGATTTTGAGTAACTTTCAAAGGCATGGTTACAAAAATCACATGCTGTGAAAGATATCACAATTAAATAACTTTATAAAAAAAGGTTGTGGCAAATCATGAATAACATTTTATTTATTAGCAAATCACATCGTTTTTGTGTCCATTATGAGGACAGATAATGACGTCTTTTAGACGGCTATAAATGTTAACATAAGGACGTCCAAAAGACAACTTCGTGTTACTAGGGTTAGGAAGCTGCTTTAGTTTATACTTAGTTTGTATATAGTTACTTTTTATCATGTTGCAACTATTGTTGTGCCTTGTTGCTATTTTAACTGTATTAAATGTAGGCTAGGAAGCTGTCATTATGTAATTTAAATTGTTTAGTAGCTAGTGTTGCTGCTTTGTTATTCATTGTTATTACGTTAACACAACACAACATCGAGGGTGAGAAATAAGTCGAATTGTGAGTGGTTTTTATTAGCACTAATAGTTAGGGCACACATAATAAACATGGTCCTTGTCAGCTTGAGCTGAGCATGGAATATGGAAACTCAGAGCAGTGGATGGATTCTCAGTGACTGGATTTGGCTTTGGGCAGTTACCCACTTCTTGAGTATCGAACTGGAATCTATTGAAGCTACCTAAACAGTAGTGGTTACTTATTATGCTTACTCGGAATATAATGTTAGTTAATTCTAATGTAAATTATTTCAGAGACAGATAGTTCGGAAAAGACAGACATTACCCTGCATATGAGAATCTGTAAAGGCACAATAACTAAATAGACACTGTTAAGAGCACAACTCAGCCTGGGTTATGATTCTACATGGTGACTGTGACAGGACGCTGAACTGTCCTACTAACATCAGTATGTGTGTAGTTAAGATGGATTTTTCTACACACACTAAACAAGAAAACTACCATGGTACCAACACCAGAAAACTCTCGCTCTGCTCTGTTTTACTCAAGCATAAATTTGGAAAACAATAAACATTAACTAGAACTGTGACATTATTGAAAATAAACTATCTAACCTACAGGAAAAATTGTCAAGTGATACAAAACTAGAACCTCGCAACAGAAAACGATTGCTACACTTCAAGATAAATTCATGACAAATAGAAAGAAGCAGAAAAATCAAATGACCCCCCCCAACTTCAACAAGAAGTCAATTACTAGATAGTCTAACCCCCACAACAGATGTAGAAATGCAAACAATCCCAATGGAACCAGAACTAAACTTTTTGAGATATTGGAAACTCTAAAGAGAAACCATGAAAATGAACTGGCACTGAAAAACCAAATTCAACTGCTAAATGAAAAATTTGAAAAAACAGAGGACAAAAGAAACCTGATCATCCAAGAGGTTAAATTTGACATGAGTCAAAGAATAGATGAACAGAGTCATTTTTAAATTCAAGTTGATACACATCATTGAGCAAAATTAAAGATGGGAAGTCATGTACAACCACTTAGAGATAGAGAACAAACAGTTACAACATAGATAGAGAAATGCAAAAAATAGAGATAGAGCATCTCAAAGACCAGTTGCGACATATAAAGCTGCAGAGGATAAAGCAGATCTGACCAAAAAACCAATGCACATGCACAACATACTAATCAAAGAGGACCCAAAGGTAGACTTAACTGCCCTGAGATAAAGTGAATGAATTACTCAACAAAAGCAACACAAACTGAAAATGAAAAAGAGGAAGAAAAAGAAAAAATCATACAACAGATAACACAGAAGGTGCGAAATAGAGTAAAAATTGAAGCACCAAATGAAACCCTAATAAAACCAAGTTTTGAAAGATCAATATTGATTGAGAGACACAACAAAGAAACAACACCCTGTAAAGCTCACATACAAAAATTTACAGGTAAAATTGACAGCTATTCTCCAACATTTGAAGAGTGGCTTCAGCTGTTTGAATTAACAATGAGGGAGAGAAGAGTAAATCAAGACACAGCATCTGTGAGGCTCCCACTATACCTATCCAGCGCCACACATCAACATTACTTAATGCTTGATCCAGAAACAAATAGAGATTACAAGTTATTAACTGGCAATTTCATAGATTACTACCAAAATGTCAACAGTTGTGATCAACAGAATAATGACCAAAGCTACTATCAACACAGGTTCAGTAAGATCTATCATAACAGATGAGTGTGTGATAAAATTTGGATTTGGAAGAAACAAACTAAAGAATTCACAGAACAGACAAATCAACACATCAGGTGAATATATCAATACAAAGGGAACATTAGAGCAAGTAAGGATAAGAATATCCAATAACACATTCGAACAATCTCTAATCATAGTTGACACTCACAAAAATATACTGCCATATTAAGTAATATTGGGAGATGACTTTTTATCAAAAAATGAATGTGTAATTAATTATGGAAACAGAAACATAACAGTAGAAATCATGATACATGAGCAAAGATGAATATACATGAAATGAATTTCAATGCCCTCAAGCATTTGTACAATAAGAAAAGGAGAAGGTAAAATCCCAATATTAAATGCATCAAATAGAAACATTAATATAAATCAATCCAAAGTGAAAATGTATAGAAAACACATCAAACCTATTACCAGAACAATATGGGAACCTATAGAAGAAAACAATGGAGTGAGTATTTTGCAAAACTGACTGAAGGGTACACAGATGAAAACACAAAGTAATCCACAAAGTCAACTAAGCGATGCATGGATGAACAGCATTGCAGTGAGTAATTCTCACATTTGACTAAAGGGCACAGGGATGAAAGCTGAAGACAGAGAAAGAACTATAGAAGAAAACAATGGAGTGAGTAATTCACAATGCTGAATAAAGGGTTGTGCAGATGAAAATATGAAGTAATCCATAAAGTTGACTAAAGGACGCATAGATGAACACCATCACAGTGAGTAATTTCCACAGCCAACTAAATGGCACAGGGATGAAAACTGAAGATGAAGAAAGAATACCTGAAATCAAAAAAGAATGTTGTGAATAATTAAAACAGAGTGAGAGAAAACAACTACTACAAAAACACAGTAGAGTCTTTAATTTCAGTGAAATCAGTGTTGGACAAGATATTTGTGAAACCCATAAAATTGCCACCATACGAGGAGTGATCAAAAAGTTTTGCAACCAATTCATTTATTTAAAGAAAAATTACAAAGTTCAAAAATCAATGGTCACATTCCTTCAAAGTACTTTCCATCCCTATCTATGCACTACTGCATCTGCATCTTCCAACTCTGGAAACATCCATGGTACTCTGAAGTAGAAATGCTCTGCAGTTCTGAATGAACTGCTCTCGCCAAGTCTTGAATCCTTGAAAACAGCCCTCCAGAAATGGCTTTTTTGACTTTTGGAAATAACCAAAAGTCGCAAGGAGCCAAGTCTGAGGAGTACGGTGGGTGTGGAAGCAGCTAGACTCCTTGCTCCTCCAGATAGGACACAGTTGTGGCTGGAGTGTGAGGTGCAGCATTGTCATGATGGAGCAGCAAACATGATCCACTTCAGGTTCTTGCAGTTTCAACCCTGTTGTGGAGAACCTTGGGCAAAACAGTGTTGGTGTAGTACCCCACATTGATTGTTGACTTCTCATGTAGAATATCAAGAGCCATGACACCTTGGGTGTTGAAGAAGGTAAACATCCTCTTCCTGCTGCGAAAACTTGTCTTCAAAACCTGAGGTCAAGGGTCATTTTCAGCAAGCCAGACCATGTTGGAAGACTTGTCAGCCATTGTGAAAAAGGAGATCTAGCACTCATCTCCTGTCAAAACATCAGAGAGTTGCTTCAGTCTATTTTCTGAAAACATTTCAAGCCACTGGCAGCAAATCTGGACTCTTTGTGGCAGCTGATCATCTGTGAGCATGTGCAGTATCCATCGTGCTCAGTGCTTAGGCATCTTTAATTCGTCATGGATGATGCTGTAGGCACTTCCATAACTTATGGACAACTCAGCAAGAAATCTCAGTGTGATGCGCTGATCTTTAGTCACAATGGCCTCTGCATGAGCAACAATGTCCTTGGTCAAGGAAGAGCATGGCCAACCTGAGCATTCCTCATCTTCCAAAGAGTCCCTACCATCGTTGAAGTGTCAATCCATTGCACAACAATGTCAAATGAAGGTACACTTACTGGGAAGGTGTCTGCTAACTTGCAATGAATTTTCTTCACCTTCAAACCCAGTTTCATATGTGTAAAAATGTAGAAGTGAAAGTTGTCTTTTGATGGCTCCATTCAGAGTGTAAAACCAGTGTAACTTGTGAGACTGATTGTGAATGGCAGTGACTACTCATAGCTATAATATTATGCTCAGATATCAATTGAAGCATGACAGAAATATCTACTTGATTACAGTTCATTTATTTAATAGAGACATACTGGTTGCAGAACCTTTGATCACCCCTCATAACAGACAAACCAATCAAACTACCAGTATGGAGAGACCCAAACAGCTAAAAGATGAATACAACAGAATACTGAACAAACTCATTGATAGCAAAATTCTTAGACCCAGCTAGAGTCTGTATGCAACACCAATGGTATTTGTCAAACAAGGTCAGAAACACAGACTATGCATAGATTTCAGAAAACTAAATTGAATAACAAAGAAGGATTCATATCTGTTACTAAGAAATGAAGTCATGTTATACAGAGCAAGCAAGCACAAATATTTCACAGTAATAGATCTATGCAAGGCATACTGGCAGGTGCAAATGGAACTGAAAGACATCAAAAAACAGCATTTATAACACTATATGAACTTTATGAGTGGATCTACATGGTGTTCTGATTATGTAATGACCACAAAAGTTTTCAAAAACAAACAGCACAAAATCAAAAAGGCATAAATGCATACATTGACAATAAAATATAACTAGTGACACAGTAGAAGAACATCTACAAAAACTAGATAGAACTCTGAAAATACCAAAAGAAGTTGGACTTAGAGTGAATGGGAACAAATGTGATATATTAAAAGAAAGAGTGGTATTCCTTTGCAGAATAATACAAAAAGCACAGATAAGCATGAAAGATAATGCATGGGAAATGATATGAAAAATTGGGAGACCTAACAACAAGAAGGAACTATAGAGAGTCATGGAATTTTTTAACTACTACAGTACCTTCATACCTAACATCACAGGAAAAACAGCAAAAATGACCAACCTCATGAAAAAATCAGTGCCATTTGCATAGACTTGGGAGCAACAGGAGGAACAAATAAAACAAGAGTTATCAAAGCTACCATTGCTCAATACATACAATTACTCAAAAGAATTCATACTCAATTGTGATGTGAGCAAAGTTGCCATAGGTGCAGCACTGGGGCAAATAAAAGACAATAAGGAAGCACCAATTCAATTTTTCAGTATGAAATTAAAACCAAATGAAGAAAATTACACTTTGACGAAATAAGAAATGTGCTAATTGAAAGCATAAAAAAATTCCAACATTTCTTAATAGGAAAGACATTCTGAGTATTATATCCAATAATAGCAGATTAGCTTGGTTCAAAAAAATTTTGGGAGATGAATCATCAAACATATCCAGATGGATTGAATATCTGAATGAGTTTACATTCACAATTAAACACAGAAATGGCAACCTAGATAGTAACACTGACTTCTGGACCTCAATTCATGACTACCAGAGAGACTTACAGAAAAAGGATGGACAAAAAATGGAATTCCAATTCCTTTCCCACAATAAATACAAGGAATTACAAGAAATCAATTTAGACAAAAAGGGGGAAGCAATAATCCCAATTATTCTGGAAGAGGAGTTTACTGAAAATGAGATAATACAAAAGCAGAATGAAGATCTCATATTCAGAGAAATAAGAGAAAATCGCAAAAAGCTATTACAACTGCTACAGGTGGAAACTGAACAACAATAGACTATTATACACTGCTGGGAAAACAAATCATATCACAATACCCGAGTTCTGTAAGAGGGATATGATCAGAAAAATCCACAAAATGGGCTATCTCAGCAAAATATATCACAACTGCAGTAAGGAAAGTGATAGATGACGTCATAAACAAATGCACCACATGCCTCCTAAACAACAAACAACACTTTCCAACACAAACAGCACCCTTAGAAATAAAAATATTGACAAAACCTAACAAAATTGTGCACATAGATCTTAAAAAGCTGTTAAAGGACGATGATGGATACCAATACCTACTGGTAATGGTAGATAATTTTACTTGATATGCAAGAATAATACCTATGAAGAATAAAACTGCTGAAGAAACAGCAAACATAATACTGAGAGACTGGGTATTGAAGATAGGCCCTATGCAAAAAATAATCACTGATAAAGGCCCACAGTTTGAAAGCACACTGTTTCAAGAACTTACTAAACTGCTCAAAATAGGAAGCAAGCAAACAACAGCCTACCACCCACAGGTGAATGGAGCAGTCAAGAGATTTAATCAAACCCTAATAAAATTGATGAGTAGCCACTACAAGAATAGGTGGAAGCTCATGGAGAGAAGGAATACACATGGTAGAGTATTTTTACAACACCTCTGTGCACTCAACCACAAAAGTAACATCATTTAAAGCTATGTATGGGATAGAGATGGTGACTCTGCTATCTATGCAATTCTTTAACTACACAGAGAAGATGGACAACCAATTCATCAAGCAGTTGAAGCAACAAATAACAGTGATTCATGAGACAATGTGCCACAACATAAAAAATCAGCAATGAGACAACAATGCAACTATAACAAAAAATAGACATGTCCACAACAAAGGTTACAAAGTCAACACATTCACACCCATTAAGGTAAATGACATAAACCAGGTATAGAAACTAAAAGCCATATGGTAAGGTCTGTATACAATTAAGAAATTAATAATGAATATGTACTATGTAATGATAGAACATTACATTTCCAAAATTGGAAAAGAGCCATAATGGACATCAAGGGAGCAACCCTAGATAAAAGTACAGAATTCAAATTAGTATTAAATGATGAAGAGAATACATATGAAATGAATGAATTAGATAGTCTGCCAGTGGATGAATTTGAAGAAGAATTCCAACACAATTTTGATTACAATGAAATACAACCAAGAGTAATGCCTAAAAGGGCAGGCAAAACTAATATAAACAACAGCCCTGAGACATGGGATATAAATTTATTAACTAAGCTTAGAAATTTTAAACAACAGGATGAAGTGACAATCACTGAAGAGAACAACCAAACCAATGCAGTGTCAATCAAACCCCAGGAAGCAAGTAAGATGATGAACCAAACTGGAAGTCAAACATGGAACTGAGAAAACATTAGCAAGTAGGATGAGATGAACAGATTGCATAGTAGTCCTCACTGCAGATTAAGGGGCACAATGACCAACAGCAGCAAAACCACCACATTGTCTAGTATTCCTCACTGCTGATTAAAGGTCATGACGACCAATGGTAATAAAACTAATACACAGAGTAGTCTTCACCACCAATTAAAGGGCATGCAGATGAAAAGTGAGGAAGTCCCAACTTTCCTTCAGTTACTCCACACTGCCAACCAAAGGGCAAGTAGAGGAATGAGTATCCAGAGGAAGGTATAAGCAATGGAAGAACTGTAGTAATATGAAAGTGACTAAAGGCTGATGGTACTGTAGAATCCACACCTGGTCAAATGCTGACAGGATGTCTGGAAGGAAGCCAAACAAAAGTTGACCAACTGGAATATATCTGTGGTGGTTCATAAATAGAGTATGAACTGAATACCAGTGCAAGAAGAACACTTAAACTCACTCAGGATATGCTACATGCCCCCTCAGAGATGACAAAATCAGTGTCAGAAAGAACCATGTGCTCCACTGAGAGAAATAAATGAATGTCCACAATAGGCAGGGAAAAGCTCCACCCCTACTTTATACCAAAAACAAAAATGCAATACAATTCATATGAGAAGTTATCTCCAGATAATAGAAGCCCCATAAATGCAATACAATTCACAGATGAAATGAATCTACATTGGTACTCAACAAAGAAAACCATCTGATGGTCAACACTATTATTGTAGCATAATCCAATAAAGAACAAAGAAAAAAGAAAAGTAACCAAGATCAAATAACAATTTAATACTTATTTATATTACTTTGTACTTTAATAGATTAGCATCAACTCATGTTATTTGAAAATTTTGTAAAGCAAGCATTTGCCACTTAATCTTTTGACAAATCACATGTGGAAAAGTTTGCTCCACATTGATTTTACATAGCTGTTTGACAAATCACATGTGGAAAAGTTGGCTCCACATTGATTTTACATAGCTGCCATTTTCACACAGAACTATTCTACATAGATGGGAACAAAACAGTGACAAGTACTTGTTTAGAGATAAATATGTTTATAACAATTTGATATAAATATGTACTATGAGAAACAGTTAGTTGATGGAAAATAAACTCATTAGTAGTTTATGTATCTTTATTTTGGTTTGTTTAACTATTATCTAAATGTGCAGCTAAGCATTTTCTGCGTGTAACAATCAATAGGCTTTTGTGAGGGGAAATTAGTATAGTGCCTTGATCAACCACATGCATTTAGGTTACAGATATAAATAGGAGTTTTTATATCATGATTAGCTGGCTACCAATCTTGTGTTGTCACATACTAGTAACAAATTCACAATAAGTCAGACAAATGTAGGAATGTTACTAATTTATTATCTTATTTTAGAGTCAAATTTGTAACAATTAGGAGACCCATAATGAGACTAATAATGACCATGTTTATCTTATTATCATATTGTTATTTATTGTATATATTTTAAATGTAGTTTAGGAAGTTGCTAGTTTATAGATAGTTTTTAATCCTTTTTATTTTATTGCAGCTAGTGTCAATCATTATATATATGCTATAACTTGTATTTTAAATGTAGGATAGGAAGCTGGTTATTAATTGACTAGTTTTTACTCACAGCTAGTATCTATGCATTCTTGCAAATGAACTACTTTATTATCACTAAGTAGTTAGGGTACACACAATAAAATCAGTTTTTGTGAGAATGAGCTGCTGGAGTTGGACTATGCAGAATGGCAAATGGCTTCTCAATTATCAGATACTGCTTTGGGCAGTGGCCCATCATGAACTGGAGTCTCTCTCTCTTCTCTTTACCTAAAGAGTATTGATTACTTGTTACAATCATATAGATTTACATGTAGTTTGGTTCATGTTAAAGTGAGACAACAAAGGTTCAATCTGTTAGACATTACCCTGCTATGGAGAATCTGCTATACAGTGTTACTAAATATATACATGTTGATGCACATCTCAGCCTGAGTGATGATTCTACATTATAAGCTACCCAGAACAAATGAATGAAACACTAGAGAGACCATGCTTCAGGAGCACTGTGCACATAACTTTTAATGATAACTTCATGCTATCTGATGTACAAAACATAATAGTGTCCAAGTAAAAAATCACAAATATCCAACAGATCAACATCAATAAGGATAATCTCACATTGATATATATCATAAAAGAGAAAGAATTTAATAACAAGCTAGAAAACAACTGCAACAGACACTAAAGTCGCCAATAGAAATGGAGTTCAGCTGGTAATAATAGCAATTGCCATGCTAGGGGAGATACCTCAATTTCTATACAATATGTGCATGCAAGTACAGAATGTATTCTCAAAAGACAAACCACAAGACAAAATGTCAATATCCCAATTAATCAAACTCAATCTCTAACTCAATGACTGGGTCACTTTTTCAGATTAATGGTGGAACCATGGATAGCAGTAGAGCTGTATCAACAAGCAAAAACAATAGAGATGATGATGACACCAGAAAACTTGGAGAGAATCACTCAATTACATATCAGATGCAGCCTAAACCAGAGGCAAGAGCACCTCAAGCAAATCCAGGTTTAACCACCCATGCATANTGGAGAGAATCACTCAATTACATATCAGATGCAGCCTAAGCCAGAGGCAAGAGCACCTCAAGCAAATCCAGGAAATGTAGACAAATATTAAAATGAATAAGACAACAGTAGGGAAATGGCCACAAATTCACATAGAGACACCATCAAAAAAATACAACAAATTGGTAGAGATCATCCTTCAGGAGATAAAGCTTTTGAACTCAACACAAAAAAAAATTTCAAAACACATTTTCAAAGAACTCAATGCACCAGAAGTAAGATATTGGACAACAGCATGGATCTTAGTGATAAGGCTGACCCAGGCAAAGAACTTAAAACTACTGATGTCTAGGAAAGCCCATATCAGAATCAGTAAAGCAAAAATGTACAAGATTTCATTTTCATTGATAAATACAGCAACAAAAAATTGGCTACTGAAGAGTGCAATAGAAAAATTCATATCCCCAGACAAACAGGAGAAATCAGTACAAACAATTCAAAAGAATATAATATGAATCATCACTGAAAAACAACTGATGTGCAAAATCGCAATGGTCAAAATAGCAAATGAGACCAGAATATGCCCCAATGAAATAGCATTGTTTTATGAACCTACAAGAAAGTACATATGGGGAACAATGTCTGAAAACAAGCTGAGGATAACAGAAGAGCAACCATGGTTCACAACCCAACAACTTGTAAAAAGAAGGATAGCAAATCCAATATACATAATGGAAACAATAAGAGCCAAAAACATTGGTGGAATCATTACAACTGAAACACAATGATTCACAAGAGAGAACTTGAAATGTCAAAAGAGGGAATAATCAAACCATTTGAGATCTTAGAGATGACAACAAAAATGCAAGCCAAAATCAATCTAGAGGATGAACTGCTAACATCCACCAGCCTACTACTCTCCCTGAAAACATAAAAGTGCATGGACAAGATAAATATGGAAAAATGGGGAAATCTGAGCATGGCAAGCACTGTGGAATGGATAAATATGGAGGACAAATGCTACCTCATAGGAATCAAAATAACAAGAGAAAAGGAAACAGAGATAGTAGCCTTAAATTACCAGCAAACAAGAGAAAATCATACTGTAGCTACTATGAAGCTAATGTTTACAGAAGAACTGAGCTAAACAAAATACTTAAACTGTGTAATCAAATAGCAGTGGGCGCAGAATGCATACCATTTAGAATAGACATAGAGCCAACAACAACACTGAAATTGAGAAAATGAGGGTTAACCACCCATACACACACAGCTTCAGGAGCTAAGAGACAAAATAGAAAAGAGATCACTAAAAATGATAATGCTATTCTCAGGTGTGAATAACATAGTGTGGTTGGACATTTGAAATAAAGAGTACAGATATTATGATGTGTCTAAGAGAATAGAGATTATAATAATGGTATATATGAAAAAAAATAATCCAGGAGAAATAACTGAAGATGATATAGTGAACAACATCAGCCTTTTCTATAATGAGGTTGAAATCACCAAAAGTCTTCTGAATGTCTTTAAATTCTTTTACCCCAACACAGATTGAAAGAGGAACTAGCCCACACAAGGAGAGCTGATACACTTCTGATTTTAATTATTGGCTTAAAAGGCCTGCAACTCTACAAGAAATTTTATTCAATATTCACAGAGAAAATAAATGAACCCATTCAAATCACATCAATAACAGAATCAATAAGAACAACAAAGATGATAAAAAACGCAGACACAACTGCTACAGAAAAAGAAGCTGTCCTTAAGCTAACAAAACAACCCAAGTTTGCTGAAGCCACATGGAAAGAGCCAATGGCAGAAACACTAATCAAGAGAGCTTACATGCTAGTCCACACAGAGAGAGAGAGCTATGCTAAATCAACACAAGCTGAGGAGGGCATGTAGCATAATCCCATTAAAGATAAAAGTAACCAAAATTGAACATTTTATTAAAAACTTAAAACTCTAATTTACAATTTTATCATTTAATAGAATGAGCAATCCCACGTGATTTGAATAATAGATGTTAAGCAAATATCTGCCGCTTTCACTTTTTGACAAATCACTAGTGGACAACTTGCTCCACGTTATTTTAGTAAGCAACCATTAGCCATGCAGAAATTCTACATGGACTGCAGAAATTGAATAAGTGACAAGTACTTGTTTTTCTCAATAATATGTTTGTTATGAATTAGTATAAATATGTACAAAGCGAAATATTATGTTGATGGAAAAATATATTCCTTGGAATTTCACTTATTCTTATCTGGTTTGAATATTACATTATAAAGCGCAGCTAAGCATTTCATGTGTGTAGTGATCACAAGGCTGTTGCAAGGGGATTTTGTATGGTATAAGCCTTGATTGATACTCACATTTAAGTTAGAAATAAGTATATTGCATTTTTCAATAATGCTTAGCTGGCTAGTGATTGTTTGTTCTGCATATAGTAAAAATTCGAAAAAGTCTGATCAGCCAACCCTAGGTGTGTTGAATTATTACCTATCTTATTTTAGATCCAAATTTGTACATCGCAGGAGACCTATAATTGACTGATAATGACCGTTTTATTTATTGTATCACATTGTTCAATTTTTATTATTTTTAAATATAGGTCAGGAAGCTGCTTTAGTTTATAGTTAGTTTGTATATAGTTACTTTTTATCGTGTCTCAGCTAGTGTCATGCCTTGATGCTATTTTAACTGTATAAATGTAGACTAAGAAGCTGTCATTAGTCATTATGTAATTTTAATTGTTTAGCAGCTAGTGCTGATGCATAGTTACTCATTATGTTATAGCGTTAACACAACACAAGATCAAGGGGGCAAAATATGTCGAATTGTGACAGGTTTTTATTATAAACATGGTCCTTGTGAGCTTGAGCTGAGTCGTCGGAATATGGAAACTCAGAGCAGTGGATGAATTCTCAGTGACTGGATTTGGCTTCAAGCAGTTGCCCACTTCTCTTGCATTGAACTGGAATCACTTGAAGCTATCTAAACAGTAGTGGTTACTTATTATGCTTACTCGGAATATAATGTAAAGTATTTCAGAGACAGATAGTTCGGAAAAGTCAGACATTACCCTGCATATGAGAATCTGTAAAGGCACAATAACTAAATAGATACTGTTAAGAGCACATCTCAGCCTGGGTGATGATTCTACAATATGCAAACTGCTTATATCCTGATTCATTGATTTTAGACCAAGATGGAGCAACCCCTCATTTTTACCAATTATAATATTCAAGGTTTACAATGGCCACCGAATTCGCCAGATCTAGTACACATAGAGAACATGTGACAGTTTCTGAAAGAATTCAAGAGTTACATCATTGAATCACAACTCTAAATAACTCAAGAAGTTATAGTCCGTTGAATTGATTCAGTTTCAAAACGTTTATCGGCGTGTCACATACATATTTCACCAGGTTACAAGCTGAGACAATTATATTTTCAAATATATTTTATAAGCGTCTATTTGTCTTTCATTTGTTATCAAAAATGTGTTTATATTGTGACCACTTTTTTACTTGAGCTATATAACAGAGGAAACTTTTAATGTCAATTGATACATATTCACACAATATATATTTTGATGTGTTGCAAATTTTGCGTATTAAGTAGTATGGATAAATACGTTCTCATTTGTAAAGCCTTTTACTTTTTACACGTACATGTAAATGAAATTGTATTGTAGAAAATACTCACCAACAACATGATTATCCCTATGACTTTCTTCAATAGCATCATATATGAATTTTTTTGATAAAGAACTAATTTCTTCTACTAAGCCATTTTCTAAAAAATAATTGTTTAAACGATCTTCAGGTTTGCCACTGACTGCAACATAAAAGTATGGTTCAAAAAATGCCTGGACATCCTGTCTATTTGATAGACATCGCATAATAGCAGTTGACCTTGTGCGAGCTTCTGTCCATATGAAGAGTTTCGCTTTTACATCTGCCACCATCCTAAATAATGACGTAAATCGGAATTGCTTAAACTAATGCAAGACAATAAGGAATTAGAATCAATATTTACACAGATTAAGAAAATTTTACATTATGATGCAATGAAATATAAGTTCTAGCAATGTAGTGTAATGGAATTTGTACTTTCAAATTCAAATATAATAAGATAAGGAAATCTGTACATATCCTGAGATTACTCTCTTAACTAACATTTTTTTCAGATATCAGGTTAAGACTAGGTTCCAATATTATTATTGGGAATGTTGGGGTGGCATGATTTGAGAAATATTTACAATGTTAGTCCTACATTGTTTATTTAGTATTTTTTGTTTACAATATTTTCCTTATTATTAGGGCTTCCGAAATCTTTGCATCAGATGTTTTCATCATAGTTTTTAAATTATGGTTCTTCATTCAATGTTAATTAGTGTAGACTTTCAATAATTTTTGTATTCCGTGTTTCACAACATAAAATGTATTGCATTGAAAATTATGCGACTACAAAATTTTATATAT
>CABFPE010000038.1:1529393-1539396 GCA_900660155.1 Hofstenia miamia | reverse complement strand
TTCCTTCACTCTCAGTTCTTATCTTCTTTAACTCCTTAGTGACCTCGAGTAGGGACCCCTTAGGTTGCTCTTCTACATATTCCTTTAGCCCTAGTGCTTCTGCTTCTACAGTTTCCTCCACACTTAGCAGATCTTTCCCTCCCTTATGCCTTGCCATGTACAGCCTATCTACATCTCCATTGAGGTTGAATGCTCTCTCTGCTGCTAGTATCTTCCTTGTCTCTCTGTCTAATTCCCTCAGTTCATTCTTGTTCCACCTAACCATTCCTGCCGAATATCTCACCACTGGTATCGCCCACGTATTAATTGCCTTATGCTATTATTATTATTATTATTATTATTATTATTATTATTATTATTATTATTATTATTATTATTATTATTTTTGTTATTGTGTCGCATTGCTCGAATTAAATATGGCATTCAATTCCATGAATTTGATATTTTGCAAGATAAGCTTATAAATTATAACTTTGGTGATAACTCAATAAAATTAATCATAAATTTCTTAGTAAACAGACAACAGCGTATAATATTAAGTGGTAAAAAGTCAAAATATATTACAACCGACCGTGGGGTACCCCAATGAACTATCGTTGGTCCTATATCATTCGCAATTTATGTAAATATATATAATTTATATATATAAATATAATTAATATAAATAGAGTATGTTAAGCGAAACGATATTTACCAATATGCCGACAAGACATTGCTTATAAGTAGAGCCCGGAAAAAGCAGAAAAAGCAGAATTTTATAAAATAAAGCAGAAAAAGCATATTTTTAGGAATCGATTTTTCCCTAAAATAAATATCACTTTAAATTAATTCTTTGTTTACTTAACCAACACAATATCGTAACATGAACACGAGTGTTACTCTGTTTGTTTTTGACAGCCAGTAGGGCGCTATTTATTAAAAAAACACAACTTCCCCTACCCCCAGAACCTGTGACAACCCGTTGGGGTACATTTCTGGAAGCAGTCAAGTACTATGCAGAACACTTCAATAAAGTGGCAGAATTTGTAAAAACCCTAGATGATGAAGATGGAAACAAAGCAAATGCTGAATTAAAACCTATTCTTGAAAAGCCTGAATTACCAACCCAATTGGCCCAAATGGTAAGCTGTTATTTCCTTCTGGTAATGGCAATGAAAACCCTCAAGTCTTCCAAAATTTCCTTGGCAAAATAGAGAGCAATTCTGGACTCTGCGTCTGAGAAACTTCCAAACGGGAAGGCTAAAGACAAAATTGATCAAATATTTAGCAAGAAGCCTGGATTAAAGGCAATGAGAGCAGCGAACTGTGTCTTTCCGGGTTCTGAATATTCAAGAGATGGTCTAAAAGGACTGAGCCCAGCAAAGTATGCCCCCTTGTCAAGTGCTTGTGTGGAGTGCAGTTTCAGCACATATAAAGACCTTCTTACAAGTCGCCATTGTATTCTCAAGGAAGACAATTTGCCAAAACATTATTTTATTAACATTAACGATTCAATTTAATTGATTTTTGACCATGTGTTTTGAAAAACAGAAAAAAGCAGATTTTTCTGTAATTGCAAGCATATTTTTTTAAAATAAAAAGCAGAAAATCCGAGCTCTAATTATAACACAGAAGATTGCCTTGATTAGTAGCGCATCTTTTCAAACTCTGTGTAATTAAGAGGATTACTCTTTCCAGTCCTATTACTTTGTAGCAGATGCTGTTCAAATTTAGATTTAGAGGTTCGTTTTCTTTGTCATTGTTATTATAAAACATTCGTTTTATTAAAGATTACGACTGTACCTTTAGTTGAGAGGTGTTTTCTATCAGCAAAGAATTGAAGAAATTTATAATAGATATTTTAGAATTTTCTTTGCTTCTTAGAACCTCATTGTATTTTAAAACAACTTTGTTTATGTTAGGAATATGGTTGAAATCATGAATCTCCACTAAAGTAATAGTGGTAGGAAAAAATATTTATTGAAGAGTCTAAATGATTTGAAAAAATTTCTAAGTTTTATGTCACATTTTCAGAGTGTATGCTTAGAGCTTCTATAACACCAGTACTTAAAACTAGGTGATCAGGATAATATCCAGAATAAGAATGAACAATTGTTTTCTTATTTCTTACTAATCTCTGTGCTTTGACATTCCATAAAATTGTATTGCTGATAATTTAAATACCTATCTTTTTCCCAAATAGTTTTTTGGTTTGTTTGGATTTCCAGGACTAATGAAGTGTCCTTGACAGTTTCAGCATAATCGTCATCTACCGCTTCTATCATTGCATTTGGACAATTGGAGTTATTATTAGGATTTAAGTTTTCATGAAGAAATAAAAGGGTACTTTTCAAATCTTCTACTTTCAAACTTCTAAGTTGATTAATGATAGCAGTATGAGATTTTGAACTGATTTCATTTGAAAAATCTTCATAGTTATAGTTCAGAAATACTTTAGTATTCAAATACTCTAATAAGTTAAAATCTCAACTTTCTACCACGTGTCCCATCACGGTCAAAACGAAAATGTCTATAAAATTTTTTTCCATGAACACAAATGCCTGCATTCCTTGGTAGTAATTAGAGATGCTCATCACTGCCTAAATGTTTTCCTCATCAAATCAAGCTGAGGCAGTCATAAATCGTAATGCAGTTTAAAATCCAAGTTTAACCCTAAATGTGGTGTTGCTTTTATGATAAATTGCGACATGCTTTGTCATTGTCTAGAGCTCTTAAGGGGACTGCTATTGTAATTTTCGAAAAAATACCAATATATCAACCATTGTCAGTAGAAACGAAGGCGGTGAATGACTACCAAGGTGTTGTGAGAAATGCTGTTTGGTTTTAAGAAAATATCTTTTTGATGTCTTTGATTTGAATAGACATTTCTTTAGAAAATTCCTTACCCAGAACATGCAGCACATATTTTCCTTAATGTAAATGATTTGTGTTGAAGTTATCGAGTAAATTCTGGTAGAAACCATTTAGTTGAGTTGAAACAAGATTGTAACTACTTGAGTACAGCCTTCTTGCAAGTAAATCACTAAGCAAACTGTTTAGGTGTCTGTCAGGGTTAGGGGTTAGGGAAGTGATCCAAATTCAATACGTTAACAACACCGTTAACAAATGGTGTTTTACGTTAACATGACCATAAACCAAATCGTTAACTTACACTCAAAGTAAATTCGCTAAAGCTGATGTTTACGTTAAAGGCGTGTTTTTTCCGCAAATGTTATTACAAATAACTTTGACACATTTAGGTTCTGCATATTTCTTCAAATATATCTACGCAAATCAATTTATTAAGCGTATGCAGGCATTTGAAGCTAGAATTGTTGTTTACGGTGCATTTTCACTTGTTAACGTATTGAATTTGGATCATTTCCCTTATTATTGTCAAAAAAATTATGCAGTTTAGTAATACTTGCCTAACTTAGCTTTACATTATTTTATAGAAAAACCTGTACGGATCTAGCAAAATTTCAATGCTAGATATCAACTTACCATTATGTTGATCTTTCCCAAGATTTTGAGCTGCTAATAGCGTTGTTTCATCGACCATCTTCTGAAATGATGGACCTGTAGCGCCTGGATGACAGATGAGAATAACTTGAGTTGAGTCCTTGGGAATCAAGCTGTAGTCTTTATTAATTGCATAAACAAAATCTTTCACTAATTACACAAGGTTTCCCATTTTCAATAAATCATATTCAAACATTAAAATTTTGATATTTTTACATGTAGAGGCAGAAGCAGAGAATTCTAAAAACAATGCATAGAAATACGATAGTTAATATCTTTTGAAATAATTTGGGTTAATTGTTCATTTTAGAATCTATGTTGAGGTCGATATGACATGATTCAGTTTGGAAAAGACTGCAAAGTAATAGAAATCCGTAATCTGAAAATGTATGTAGATGGCTTCTCATGATATTAAAAGAAAATTCGAAGACATTGTCAACTCCATTTCAAATTATTTAAAAACAAAGTCTCTGCAAACAGACATATCCATGCGTCAACAACTGGAAACATGGTCTGATCAGTCCTCTGCCAAAAAGGACAATTCTAGTATTGAGAGCCCTAGTATGTTTTGAACTGTTTCTGTCACACCAAATCAATCACAATGTCTTGTGTGTATAGTGTTTCAGGCACTACTCACTTTAGATGGCATAGAAAAGGATAATTCACAGTTTGGCTACAAAAACGGAAGAAGTACCACGGATGTTCTGTTATGGGCAGTAGGTTTGATCTCCAAATCATTGTATTTATATGAAGGCACTGTTCATTGACTTCTCATCAGTGTTTAACACCGTTTTGCCTAATAAACTGCTCAACAGTATAAATCAAAAGTGTGAGTGGTTGGTATGTTGGCTTAATGACTGCTTCCATGAATGGCAGCAAACAACAAACAGAACAAGATGTTTCTTACTACCAGTTGAGATGAAAATTGTGACTTGCAGAAATTTTGTTTTATCCAATTTATGAAAAAATATTGTCAATATCTTTGCCCAAAATATTTCTATGGACATTTTGCCAAAGGTACTAACATATTTTTATATTGACATTAATTAGTTTAATACTTAGTTCATTTATTTCCAGCCATGCATTTTGGTAGCACAGGATGAATAAATTTATTGTGCAGAACAATTTGTCTCACAGATATAAAATGGCCACAATTGCATCAATTCAATTTATCTGTGTGATCTTATAGGCAATGACAAATTTTGCTGACCTCTTCATGAAAAAATATGCCAACAATTGCAATATCACTATGTATATTTAAGGTTCAATTTTAAGAGCAACTATTTCCCAAACATAAAATCTAATCCAGATATCAACAGGATGGTTTTAAAAGTTGAAAGATACATTCGTTTTACAATTGACATATGTTTCCTCTCAAAAGATTGAAAATTGTTTTGGGGACAGGATTGTTGAAATGATGAACTGATGTCAATATTTAGAAAGAAGCATGAAGCTATTAAACATTGTAATAAGAGGCAATGTAATCAGTGTCAAAACAATATCTGCCGATATGTCAAAAGGCTAAGCACAGAAATGATGTGCAGTATGACACGAACAGAACTACAAAAAGAAAGAGGCAAGAGATTTGTGAAAATGAACCAAGTTACATATATTATAATAAGCTAAACAAATTTTTCAGAAGATTTAATGAAGATGAGCATAAAGACGAAGACTTCTGTGCTCAGAATCGTGTTCAACAGGGCATAGTACATGTTGATGTGACAGAAAAAATGGTAGAGTGGCTTCTTCGCAATATTGATGTGAGGAAAAGCAATGGATTAGGATATGTTTCTCTCATGATATTAAAAGAAAATTCGAAGACATTGTCAACTCCATTTCAAATTATTTAAAAACAAAGTCTCTGCAAACAGACATATCCATGCGTCAACAACTGGAAACATGGTCTGATCAGTCCTCTGCCAAAAAGGACAATTCTAGTATTGAGAGCCCTAGTATGTTTTGAACTGTTTCTGTCACACCAAATCAATCACAATGTCTTGTGTGTATAGTGTTTCAGGCACTACTCACTTTAGATGGCATAGAAAAGGATAATTCACAGTTTGGCTACAAAAACGGAAGAAGTACCACGGATGTTCTGTTATGGGCAGTAGGTTTGATCTCCAAATCATTGTATTTATATGAAGGCACTGTTCATTGACTTCTCATCAGTGTTTAACACCGTTTTGCCTAATAAACTGCTCAACAGTATAAATCAAAAGTGTGAGTGGTTGGTATGTTGGCTTAATGACTGCTTCCATGAATGGCAGTAAACAACAAACAGAACAAGATGTTTCTTACTACCAGTTGAGATGAAAATTGTGACTTGCAGAAATTTTGTTTTATCCAATTTATGAAAAAATATTGTCAATATCTTTGCCCAAAATATTTCTATGGACATTTTGCCAAAGGTACTAACATATTTTTATATTGACATTAATTAGTTTAATACTTAGTTCATTTATTTCCAGCCATGCATTTTGGTAGCACAGGATGAATAAATTTATTGTGCAGAACAATTTGTCTCACAGATATAAAATGGCCACAATTGCATCAATTCAATTTATCTGTGTGATCTTATAGGCAATGACAAATTTTGCTGACCTCTTCATGAAAAAATATGCCAACAATTGCAATATCACTATGTATATTTAAGGTTCAATTTTAAGAGCAACTATTTCCCAAACATAAAATCTAATGGACCATTATTTAGGAAAATACATAGCGGATGGAATTTGCAGCCCCCTCCAAAACTATGTATGTGAAAAAGCCCAATAAAAATACAGTTAATCTGAAGAAACAAAAGCATATCAAAAAATTTTCAATTAGTAACGTACAATTATGAATTAAGCATTTAATTTCGAATTTTCGTCGATTACTAGAGCCCAATTTGGAGGACTAACTCTCACAAATACTGCAAACAAAATAGCACATATCATCAAAATAACAGACGCAGTATTAAACATATGTTGCCAATGCATTCGATCATGAATATGACCATGAGTAAATAGTTCAGCAAAATATGGAGCCACAATTCCTTGCACATTTGCAGCTGTATTCATTACACCAAATGCAACACCTGTGTGCATTGGAAAAGTTTCTACTAAATTGCAACCTAACTGGGAAAAAGCTGCCCCTAAAAATAACATGCTTGAACTTATAAAAAGTACAACCCAAAAGGCGCTGCATCCTGCACTTTCAATGAGAAAGTTAAAGATCATTGACATAGTACAACCTACAAACATCATCAGTCCACGAATGAATCTTTTAGAAGAAAAAGTCGTAGCCAAATAATCCGTTAGAAATCCAGAAAGATTTAAACTAATAAATAATATTATAAATGGCATTGCATTTGAAATACCATTTGTAGTAATATCAACTCCCAAAGCATTTGCTAGATAAGTGGGCATTTCACTTAAAATTATGTATAAATATAAACCTACACCCATTTCACCAATACAAATAGCATAGAATGGAGAGTATGTAAGCAATCTAAACCATGGAATTGGTTGTGGTATTGCAGGTCTCACAGCATATTTTTTAATAAATATTTTTTCAATTTCTGAAAGATAGGGATTTTCATGAGGATATTCTGTTACCAAAAGGTGCCAAAATATACACCAAATAAGGCCTACCACTCCAAAAACATAAAAAGCCAGAGGCCAGCCATGCATTATGTTAAATGAACTTAAATAACCCGTCAATGGTTGAGAAATAATTGTTCCGAGGTATGCACCAGATACCGAAATTGCAACAAAGGTAGTCACTTCAAATTCCGCACACCATTTCTTCAAAATTACAACCATTCCCTGATAGAATGGGCACTCCAAAATCCCCTCCAATATTCGAACAGTAATTAGAACATAGACATTGATGTACACTGATAAAGGAGTTATCAGTGTAAATATTGAGGAACATAACGTGGCATAAAAAACTGTCCGTTTTCCTCCAATTCTATCTGCCACAATGCCACCTGGAATCATAAAGATGGTATAACCATAAAAGAAGGCACTTAAAATGGCTGATTGTAGATTTTGATCCCAACTGTATTGTCCTGTGTGATTTGACTGATTTAGTATTTTGCATTCATAACCAGTATTGGAATCATTGCTCTTAATAGAATCTGTCATCTTTACAATTGCCATTGTAAGACATGTTCGCATGGAATACAATAGTGCCAATCCCAGTGAAGTTAATATAGTCACCCATATTCGTTTTGATAATAGCAAGGTTGTAATCCTAAAAGTTCCACTATGTTCCATTTAGACAACTGTACTATTACAATCCCGTGATTGCTTATTTGTATATAAATATCCAATGTTTATTTATTATGTTTTCTGTGTTGAGAATCTCATTATATGAGCATTTGCTAAGAAAAATAAAGGGCAATGCGAAAAGTTTGAATTCTTCACTGCATAGACAGGCACAAGTACATTTTGTCATTTGAAATTTTGTGTTTTTCACAATATCAATATCTTAGAAATCACAAAGGTACATCAACATATTTTTTCATACCTCCTTGCATATATCCAAGTAATCAGAAATGTTTTGTCATCATTCTATCCATCAACTGCAAAAGCAATTTCTAAATTTGTTCGGCTGCTGATATGGCCCTGAATATATAATAATTGTAAAATTTCGATTTTGGGTTTGCACAAATGAGAAACCATTTTTTGTGCATTGAAATTTGCTGAAATTATTGCACAAATTGTAGTCCCATACAGCCAAACCTGAACCATGGCAGAAATTGCAGTTTTGACAATGCTTTCTAAGTTCAGGTGCAGTTGTAATTACATGCTTAGTAAATTGATTACTTAAAAGGGGTTGAGAATTTTTCATAGCAAATGTGACTATCATACGTTCTACAAAGAATGGACTCAGTTGAAAAAATACTGATCTAGACTCTATGTTTTCAAACTAATATCATTTAGAAATATATAACACAGAGGCGTGCATTAAGGGTAAGCAAGGTAAGCGCCGCTTGCCCATTGAAATTTAATTGAACAAATAAAGAAAAAATATTTATGCTTACACAACATATTTATAAGTTTCCAATTCTTTTAAATTTCCTTTTTTTCTTAACTTCTAAACATTAAACTAATTACTGTTCATTTTCGTCATTTAAATAATGTAAAATACTGTATTTTGCATGAACTTCTATAACACTAACTGGACTGGAGCAAATGAATAAATAACAGCAACATTTGGCCGATTTCACTCAGTCATTTATTAATTCCGCTCTTCAATTCACTCATAAAAGCCGGAATTAATAAATAATTGAGTGAAATCGGCCAAATGTTGCTGTTATTTATTCATTTGTTCCAGTCCAGTTAGTGTTATAGAAGTTCATGGTATTTTGGGTAGGTTTTTTCTTGTTGAACAATTGAACTATATGAGTTTTGTAATAATTGATTTAATATTATGAACAGCAATAATAATCAATACCCTATTACTTAAATTTGCGTCGTAATAATTGCTCGACTGTGCCTTAATAGTGATAATTGGTATTGATAAAAATCAATGTTTCGCAATTACAACTGAAAACAGTCCGCGCAACTGTCTGCCGCTTCCTTTATCATTATCACACTTTGTTAACGTAATTGACAAAATCTCCAACCAATCAAAATTCGAAAATACTACGAGAGGACCGCGGGATTGTTCAATGATTTATATTGCCGAGGCGACAATTTTAAACTAGAACNAGGTTTTTTCTTGTTGAACAATTGAACTATATGAGTTTTGTAATAATTGATTTAATATTATGAACAGCAATAATAATCAATACCCTATTACTTAAATTTGCGTCGTAATAATTGCTCGACTGTGCCTTAATAGTGATAATTGGTATTGATAAAAATCAATGTTTCGCAATTACAACTGAAANTTATCACACTTTGTTAACGTAATTGACAAAATCTCCAACCAATCAAAATTCGAAAATACTACGAGAGGACCGCGGGATTGTTCAATGATTTATATTGCCGAGGCGACAATTTTAAACTAGAACTGCAATTTAGCCTCCAAATGACTTATAATTGATGACAATCAAAGTGTAACTTACAAAATTAGATTTTTTACTTAACAATCACAAGAAAATTTCACTAAATTTACAAAAATGGATGTATAGAAATAACATTAAAATATAAATAAATAAATGTTGAAATAAATACAGTAAATTTAGTAAATTCAGATGTAAATTTTTGTATTTGGCTAACCTATATTGATCAGTTTCAAAACCTTTAAAACTGACCATCTGTAATAAACTGTAATACACTGATTCAATTCGTCATTTTGTCAAGATTTTTCTTATAAATTTTTCACACTCCTAATATGATCTTCAAGATAGAGCGACATAACGTCAATTGCATTGTGAGCATTGCTAATTGTTTCTGGAAATAAAATGTTGTATTTATATTATCTGGTAAATTTTTTAGATAATGATTTATATGCTTGAAATTAAAGTTATATGCAACATATGCAATACAAACATATAAATTTTATAATT
>CABFPE010000038.1:1515431-1529361 GCA_900660155.1 Hofstenia miamia | reverse complement strand
GAGGAATGAAATTAATTGCTTCAGAACATAAGTTTATGTTTAAATCTCTTTATGGAATTTGTTTGAAAGGATCAAATATATTATTGAACAATTTAACTAAACTCTTCCTAGAGTTTAGAAAAAGTTTAAAAAAAATTTTTAAGTTCAAATAAAATTTACATTTGTAATTTGTGTGTTTTAGTATGCTTTTTATTAAATGCAATGCTGTAAAATAAAGCTTTATTTCAGTTTTGCTATAAATATTTCTGTATTTCAACAGAAATTATCCGCCCAGGTAAAATTCATCTCAAATAGCAGTTCATGGCCTGTCTCAGTATCGCCTTGCAACATATGCAATGCAAACATATACATTTTATATTATATCATTCCGCTTCAACCATTAATATGTGCACTGCATGAATTGTGGTTACTGATAAAAGTTATCTATAGTATTAGAATACACCCCATCAGAAATTCTTAGAACCACCACATCGAGGGCCTTTTAAATATACGAGGTGACGAAGTCAGTAATCCTCCTAATGAGGAGACCCAAAAAATATTGAAACTACACTCTATATCAAAAACCAATAGCTATAGACTCAAAGGAAATAACTAAGAAAAAACTATTTATGGACAGCTCAATTTTGCCTAAAATTTTTGAGGTATTATATAGTATAAGTAGAGTATACGTAGAGCTAAAAATTCGATTATGCAAAGCATAGAAATTTATTACATCTTCATACTATGCACTATTTGGTGTACCTTTTCACTCCACAACTTTCATCTGAATACATCAAATTTTATCTTCAATATTGAATAAGATGGGTTTGATAGAATTTCAAAATTTGATAGTTTTTAGTCAAGTAGTCCGGTTTGGGAAGAATAGCTCAGTCAGTTTTTATCTGAACTTCAAAATTTCTACACGTAGTTGATAGAATTCTATCAATATGTTATTGTTTCTTTCACTTGAAAATCAAAATGTTTGGCTGTAACTTAAATACGCAGTTTTGGCGAAATTTCGAACTTTAGAGGTCCATAGCTAAAAAACTTCGCATTTATGTTAAAATTGGTTGAGCAAATTAGATGCAATACAGACAGGGGAAGATTAGGACTCGAAGGAATCCCGAAAATGAATGGAAACTGCACTTTTTAGCAAAAACATTCACCTAGAATGTTATTTACAAAAAACGATGCTTTTTTCTTTAACCAAAAGTAAAAATGTATTCCAAATTGAAGTGTACGTGTGCCTAGTGACTATAGCGCTCTTGTGCATTTTACACTTAAGATTTGTATAAAAAATTCGTATCTATCAACACAAATAACATTAAAAAATCTAACTGCCATTTTGCTGTATGGTTTTATGAACTGACTGACCAACTGGTAGTACAGCTGAATAACGTTGGTGCTTTTATTTTAAATAGTTTGCTTAATATGCCATACCTTTTAGTTATTGAATCGAAGTAAAGTAGGAGCAAAATTACTTAAAACAATACATTATATAATTATTTGGAAATACTAAGTATTAGGGTACGCTTTCTATTTTTGTGTGTAAACATATTTATCTATTTTTATCTATCATTAGCAAATATACGCATATCTACGATGTAGCATCAAGTAATGTGTAGTGATGAATCCAAGATTTGCCAGTTTAGATGATACCGGCCACACGTTCGACGACCAAGAAACCAAAGATTCAACACACGTTACACGCAACAAACTGTCCGCTCAGCACCTTATGGGATGATTTGGGGTGCTATAACTGCGAATGGGCGTGCTGGTCTCCATTTTGTTCCTCACAACGAGACAGTCACAGCCAAGGTCTACCTCAATTCAGGAGAAAGTTCCCATGTTTATGCAGCTTCGCGGAACATCTGTACTACAACAAGATGGTGCTCCTTGCCACAGTGCCAAAGTTGTGAAACAGTGGATTGCATCACATGGCTTTCGACTGCTTGAGAACTGGCCGGGAAACTCCCCAGACCCCAACGTCATAGACAATTGCTGGCATCACATCAAAACTGTCTGAGGAAGCGCCAATGCACATCACTCGACGATCTGAAGGAGCAAATTAAAGTGGTAAGATGCAAAGATATTACCGATGATTATTGTAGTAAGCTGGTCGAGTCAATGCCAAATCGCATTGCTGCGCGTTTGGCCAATAATGGCGGACATACAAACCATTAGTGAGTTTTTGTGAATTAACTATTTGCTTTCTACACGGTGTTATCATATTGGTTCTTCATTGTGTTATTATATTGCTTCTACATTGCGTTTGTTAGTGTAAAATACAAAAATTTCTAAATTCGGAAAGTGCTCCCAAACTTTTGGCCAGTACTGTATATATATATTAGTTTAAAATACAAAAATTTCTTAATTTGGAAAGTGTTCCCATATGTATATATTGGCTTAATGTATGTTTTAAAAATCATCCATTGTTTATGGGTTGGAATAAATTCAATAAAGAACGACGTTGATAAAATAGAACGAAATGCCTTATAAACAATATAATTCACTTGATCATTCCAGTTCAAATCCTTATTTATTTTAATACCCAGATATTTTACTAAGGTTGTTCCATGAAGTTAAAGTCCATCGCATTTAATTGACTTATTTAGTAAAGGTATCATTCTTGAGTTCTTGATATTAGGATGCCTACACTCCAATACCATTGATTTTGCTTCATTAATTATTAGGTTGTTTGTTTTTGACATTTGTAAGACATCATTAACATTTTTCTCAAAACTATGCTCGTCCTTTTCACTAGTCACTGTTAGAATGTCTCCAGTTATACAAATATCAACCGAGTATTTAATTATGTCTGATGTTGCAGGGTAAGTTAGTTTCTTTGTACTTATTTCTTCAGTAAAGTGTGTAAGCAGTGCACCTGACATTGGTCCCCCTTGCGGCACTCCAACAGATAGAGTAATATTTTCAGAATATTTTAATTTTTCGAATTGAACACACTGATTAAAATTAGAAAGAGAGTTACTGATAAAATTTGTCATCCATGGTGATTGCAGTTTTATTCTATTTACGATTTTCTTTTGCAATACTGTGTTATAAGCACTACTGTAATCTAAAAAGGCAATCTTTACTATAGCCGTTTGCTTAGAGTTCAGTGTCGTCGTTATTTTGTCCATTAAATACAATAATGCATCTGTTGTTGACCTATCTTTTTTGTAGGCAAATTGGTTTGAATCTAAACAATTATTAAATTTACTAGTATAGAAAGCTGCCAATATAGAGTCCAGATATCTTGCTGCAATGGGTATTATTATTGGTCTGAGATTTTAAAGTTATTTTATCTGGATTTGGTATTTTAGGTATGGGTATTACTACTGCTGATTTCCATCTTTTTGGGTACTGATACTCATGTAGACATTTTGGGTACTGATACTCATATAGATAGGGTTTAGCCAGCTCCTTTGCAAATTTTTTAAAAATCCAGGGTGGTAATACGCTTTTTCCCGGTGATATATTTGGTCTTATCTTTCTAAAACAGTTTTCCACCATTATTTCTGTAATAATTGGTACATCTTCATCATGGTTGCCAAACTCGTAAAATTGATCGTCCCGAGATTTATATTTGTTAAATGAAGTGAAACCCATATTAAGCGCATGTGCTTCAAAAGAGTTTATTTGTATTTTAGGTATTGCTAGTTTCTCATTTCAATATATAACTGATCGACTGTAAGTTTTTCGATTTCTTGTCGTCTTTTAGTCTTGACATATTTGTTAATTTTTCATTGCAAAACGTTCAGTTCATGTTTCTTTTGACATTTTAGTAACGACTTCTTATTAGCCAGCATAGATCTTAAGAAAGTATCCTGTATATATTGCATTCCTTTATTGCGGACTTTATAATTAGTAGTGTTGATTTTTAAAATTTGTAATATTTGCTTTTCAATTATATCAACTTGATTAACAATGTTTCTGCCTCTTTTAAGAAGTTCATCCCAATCCATGCCATTTAATATTCTCTCCATTTTGGTTATATAAACCTTTTCGATGTTGTATTCGGCTTTAAACGGATATCTTGCTTTGTTAAAAGAAGAAAATTTAGGTTTCAAAGTAATTGCCATATGGTATATGATGTTACAGCTTCCTGAAATTTTGCGCATTCTATGCCGAACCTTCATCATCACTAAGAGACTTGAAAGATAAAATAAAGCAAATATTTTGCCAAAATACATGTATATATATATATATATATATATAATAAGATATTAATTAAGGAACATATGAACGGAACCTAAAATCCGAATTTTGTATGCACAAACACCAAGTAAGAGATGAAATTTTTTACATCCGACTAAGATCACAACATCATAAAATAGAAGCACTAATAATTTAACAATCAAGCAAAGATCAATTATTAAATAAACAACTAAGCATGATATCATTGAACTTGTTTTAAGAACATGCAACATTAAATTAATGATATAAAGTGTAGTATAATGTAAACATATTTAGTGTTAGCTCATATTACCATCAAAACATGAATAATAATTAAATTATTAAGGTTGAATCATTCTTATCCAAATTGGTCTCTTTGCCATGGCTTGTGGAGATTGAATGTTAGTGTTAATTTTTTTATTTATTGTAATTAGAATTTAGACGATACTTTAATTATATTGCCATGCTCTCTTTACGTTAAGAACTTTAAATTGCATATTGTAAAATTCTAAAACCTTGTGCCAAAAATTGCCGAAGCAAATATCTTTTAGTGCAAATTTTTACACTTTTGTACGCGCAATTTTGAAGACTGGATTTGAGTTATAATATAAAATTTTCCTGGCGCTTATGAAAAACCAAATTAAGAAGAAAGTCATTATCTAAATATCAAATGAATTGAATATATATATAGGAAAAGCTAAATTGTATTTGAAAATATGAACTTAAACAGTAGCATGAAATTATAGTTTTCTTTTAATTATTTCCATATTTTCATGCATTTAGAATTTATTCCAAAATTAATAGTTATCCTTACATCCATTTAAAATAAATAAAAAACTAGATTATATTTCGTATATACTTCAAATCTTGTGTGGCAAGTTGTGAAGTCCAAACATACAATTTGTTTTTAAAATTATTCAAAAAAAAATTTTTTTTCGAAAAGTTTCATATAGGAATCTAAAGTTTTCTCATAAGCTTCCAGCCTTTTTGAAGGGAGGGAAGACATGTCGAACTCAAGAGGGTCACTTTTTGCAAAAAAGCCTGTACTGTTGGAAAGATCCAAAAGTGCAGAGCAATGTTCAAGTAATTGAAGCAAGCTTTTACTCATTACCCAATTTTGAGGATAGGTATCAGGAGGAAGCGGGTTCCAGACTAACATGCTGCTATCATATGGCAATCCTGAAAAACGACAAATGAATTCGATTACTTTTTCAGGCCTTTTTGTTAGATCATTGCTATCAATTACTAGGACCTGATCTTTGTTATTCTTCAAGTATCTAAATACAATTTCACATATTAATCAAGATTTGATTCGCTAGTGTATCATTAGAAAAAATCTAAATTTTATTAATATGTTACAAACATTGGAGTCACGTTCTTATTATTGAAACAGGTGTTAATGAATACATTTCAGAAAATATAAGTAATTGAAAATGATTATTTTTGAAGTTTGAAATTTATAGAATTGGAATGGCTTTGAACTGATCAATAAGTTAATATATTGGAAAGATATCATGCAGAATGCAATGTGGATCCAAAGAATCATTATTCAAAGTCCACTTTTAAATCAAAATAGTATATGAAATATCCATACATGCATTAAATTTTTTGTAGAAGAATTGACATTTATAGCAAAGTAGTTTAAAAAAGCAAGAGTTGTCCTTTAAATCCTTCTAATAAAAATTGTATTTTCAAACGGTAGAATTAGGGACCTAGTATCTAATACTCTTTACTTCTTACGTCATGGACTGTTATTTTCATGCTGAGTTTATTAATGCTTTAGGTAAAACCTTAGGGCATTGAATGATGTCACTGTTATATAAACTTTAAACTAAAATCATTGAAAAATTTCTTTTTGGAAAGAAAATATTACCAGCTAGCAGAAATGTGGGCAAAATATTTTGCCGAATCAAGCACACATTTGATATTGAAAATTGATTAATGGCAAATATAATAACAAAAACGGAATCTTTGGCATGCCACTATCACTTAATTTTAGTAGTTTTGAATAACACAACTTTGCTTACATCATAGAAAACAAATCACCTGTAGAGATCTAGCAAAGCTTCATTCCCATTCATCAACTTACCACTAGCTTGATCTTCCTCTAGCTTTGCCATTGCCTTTCCAAATTGGTCGTCCACCATCTTCTGAAATGATGGGCCTGTAGCACCTGGATGGCGGATGAGAATGACGTGAGTGGCGTCTTTGGGAACCAAACTGTAGTCTTTATTAAGTGTAAATGCGAAATCTTTTACTAAATACATATGGTTGCTCGTAATTATATTTAACAGATTGACATTATTATTATTATTATTATCATATGTACATTCAAAAATAGATTATTGCTAATAATAGGCTTTTAAATACAATAAATAAAGGTTTTGTTAGGCAATTCATCATAAAGCGATATTTTACTAGACATATTTTAGAATCTATGACAAATCTTTCCTGATTTCGTTTGCTAGAACGTGTAAAACTGAATGTGGTTATTTTTTGCACAAAAAAATAGAAAAGAAATTTGATAAATTAAGAATGATATGCGCATATTCCCATTTTCTTCATACTTATTAAGAAATTTGGAAATCCTGCGATGTGTACACATCTATGGATAAACGTGCTCCGATATCATAGTAAACATTGATGATAAAAAATATTCTGTGCCTGAAGACATGCACATATTTATTATTTTCAAGAAAAAACCCAATTTTTGTAATTTTCTTCCCATAATGTCCATATAGTAATGCGCCCATTGCAACAACAACTGACCTAAACTGGGCGTGATTTTAAGGTGAAAATCAAAGTTTAAACCATTTTCTCTTGCGCTTTAAGATTCAAGAAATATCTAAATAAAGTCGTGAGTTATGAGCTATTATTAATTGTTTTTTAAATAAATCATAACAAATTGCAAAAAATTTCTGAATTTTTTAGGGTTCAAGAAAAAAAGCTTGCTAGGGGTTAACATAATTTCTTAGAAATCAAACAATTTTTATCCTTTTTAGAACATATTTTGTACTCAATTATCACTTTCAAGAGGAGCTGAAATGCCTATAGTGTCAGTATTAGGGCAATATATTTTCCTAAGTCCTGTATATGATAATAATTAATTCAAGTGTCCTCACCTACAACATGATTCTGTTTATGGCTTTCTTCAATTGCATCATAGATTGATTTTTTTGACAAAGACAGATTTTCTTCTACCACACGATTATCTATGAAATAATTGTTCAAACGATCCTCAGGTATCCCACTGATTGCAACATAAACGTAAGGCTCAAAAAAAGCTTCTACGTCCTGTCTGTTTGATAGGCATCGCATAATAGCAGTTGATCTTGTGCGAGGTTCAGTCCATATAAATAGCTTTGCTTTTGCACAAGCCATCCTAAGTTATGCTTTTAATAAGAAAAATATCAATATTTACAAGGAATACAAATGAACTACATTGCAAATACGTTCTATATTTTGAAAAGGACAGTTAATAATATTGTTAGGTAGTGTTTAGGAATTAGATAAGAATGTTGCAGGGGTGTGGCCGGATTTGAGAAACAATTTTCTATTACAGATTTTTCTATTGATTTTGTATCTTCAATATTTACCTAAACCTTGAATGATTTTTTACCTGATCTTAACGCTTAAAATGCATTATTATCTTAGCTTTTTGTTATTAAATTTTTTTGTAATTAAAAAATATTATCTAAGACCCCTATCATTCCTGGCTATGCCACTGTTGCTGACAATTCAAATGATGAAGGGTTTGCACAGCCCTTCAGAACTAATTCGTTACAATGGGATATCACATTTGCTAGAAATCACTGAATCTATTTAATGATGTTAGTCCTCTGTTTGATTACAATTTGCTTTCAACTGTTAACAAAATTGTATTGGAACTATACAATCTTTCTTCATAAAAATATGACTTAGCCGGAATATATGTAAATTTTAGCCAGCAGAAGTAGATAATGCTGTTAATCATTATTGGCTGTGAAATTCGTTGTGTTCGTTTTGTAATATTTTCAGATATTATTCTCATTTCAATTTTTCTCAAAAATCATCCCGTTCAATCATTCTTACACCTTATTATAAATTTAACATAGTAAGCAGTAATCGACCAGAGTACTGGTCGATCAAGTTTGTTTAATTACTACTGGGTACTTGATCGGCCAGCACTCTGGCCGATTAATGCTTACTATGTTAAATTTATATGCACAATGGAGTTCGATCGATGGTTCAAATACTCATGTAAAAATATTTAAAACAGGACAAAAATTGATCTAGCCAAAGTAGGCAAACTCGACAAAAAATTTCAAATTTTTTACGTTTTTTGGATCTAGCTATTTTGATCTTGGGATTTGGGCTTTTGGACATTGAGATGAAATTTTTCTCTAGTGTTGCTCTTTCGAATGAGCTATAAACTTCCAAAATCGGCCTCAAAATAAAGTATTTAAATGTGTTTTTATTTTTTTTATATATTGCAAATTTGAAAGAAAAGTATTTTCTAATGAACTTTTATTTCTAGTCATGGATAACACATTTATTTACATCTTTAATATATCATAATTGTTTATTTGGAGGAATGTTTGTTTATTCAGAATTATTGGGGGTAATTTCTTCTGGTAAACCGTAAAGTGGGCATCTCCAAATCAATATTGGTATGGCAAAATTGCGAAAATTGTTAAATTATTAATACATTTTTCCCAAAAAAATAAAAATTTTTGTTGAAATACTTTCAAGTATTGAATTAGCAATCATTGATTGCGCACCCTTGTTTGCATTCATTCTTGAATGCATAAGACAAGACATGTAATATTATATACACCTTGGTGTTAATGCAAAAAAATCTGATCTTAAATGTTCGTTAATATGCTTTTTCATTCTTGTTGCCAAATGTCGCTTTGTTTCCACAACATATGATTTTTCGCAATTTATAATTTAGACAACAGAGGAAGCTAAATTCTTTGGAATAGGATCTATATTTTAGAATACATCTTTAGTTTTATAAGATGTAAATATAGGAATGATCTTTGTCCATTTTAAATTTGTATTCATAGTTGTTATCTTCTTCTTTAAACTTTGAATTTGGTAACATACATAAGGAAGCTTTAAATATACATTGATATTTTAATTGAAACGTTGGAAAAATAATTTCTAACAAAAAATTTTCAATATTAATTCAAACATTGCAAGATATTTTTTTATTTTTCTGGTCAAGTGTGATGTCTCTCACAAGTTATTCTAGTACTAATACATGTTGCACTTGCAATCAAATAATCAATGCAAAAGATGAAATATTTTTATGTTTGTGCTGTGAAAAGAAAATGCATGTGTGTGTAATGGATGTGTAATAGATGGAAGAAAAATAATGATATTATTAGACATCAGCATTGCAAATAAGAACTCTATATGTAATACAGAAACAGTATCACTCATCAGGAGTTTACAAGCAATGATTACAAACATAGAAAATGAATTACATATGATGAAGGAAAGTATTGTCAAATCTAATGAACATTGCCATGAAACCCTGCATAATTAGCATTCAAAAACTGATGAAGAAGTTGTTTCTTGCCAAATTCGAATTTCTGGTATTTCAGAATTTTCAGATCGTGATCACATTATTAAGGAAGAAACTTTAGTTAATGATATTTTTAAGCATCTAGAAATTGATTCTGAAAATATTATAAATATGTAGCAGCTTGGTAAGTACAATAGCCAGACTGTTTGGCCCCGTACTTTATTAATAACACTAAGCTTTGAATGGAATTCTAGAAAATTTATGGCTAATGTACATAAGTTAAAAACTTTGCAAGATCCTATATATGTCAGCAAAGCATTAACAGCTCAAGACTATCAAAAAGAACGAGTTCTACTAAAACGTAGACAAGATATGATAATAGAAGGAACTGATGCAAAAAGATTGAGGATAAGAAATCTTAAGTTATTCCTAGATGGAATTGAAATTTGACAATTAATGAATGATAGAACTAAAGATCAATGCACTGTTAGAACATCTAGTTTTCCATCTGTGCTTATATAATATAAATGGACTTCGGACAAAATATGTATATTTAAAAGAAAGAATGTTTGCCACTGAAATTGATATTGTATGCTTGCAAGAAACAAAGATTCAGAATGATTATGTAACCAGAGTTTTCGAAATTTATAATTATCATATTATACGTCAAGATAGAGATTTAGAATTTTTTAGTGATTGTAGTGGAGGTGGTGGTCTTATTATTTATGTAAGTAAGGAATGGTGCAGAATGAATCTTTGAATAGAGTACAAGATATAACTACCAGATCTTGAATTACTAGCTATTAGTATTCGTCCAAAACTACTGCCCCTCAGTATAGTTCTATTATTATCATAAACGTATGTGCTCGGCCGCAAAATATCTCATAGTATATTCAGAAAAACTGTTACTAGTATTACTCAAAGAAAACCAAGAGCGTTTTGGATCTGGAGGGTTTTTCAAAATCTAGATCTTCACAGTCTTATAAACTTCCCAACTTTTTATCCGTCAAAAAATATATTAGATATTGCTTATGTGTCTTCAAATAGCAATTGAAGCTGCTCCAATTGGGCCTTGAGAAGTGAGTTAATATATTGCTAAAGAACTGCATATACGTTCAAATGATAAGAAAGAATTACTCAAAATTCGAAGAGCTCGTAAGAAAAATGTATTGTCTTGTTATAATGAAGAACTCATTAAATATTATTTTGAAATCACTGACTGGGAAAGTTTTTTACAACAATCCAGTGAGTTAACTATCAAAACTGAAGAAATTGAAGGATACATCCAATTTGTAACTGACTCATGCAAAACAAAGTATTTCTGTAGAATGTCAAGTTTTGATGTAAGAATTTATGATAAAAATTTGAAATACTTATGGTAGTGCAAGATGGATGCAATCAAATGAGATGATAAGTTGTTCGGAAATCAAATACAAATGAAAATATGTAAATCAGTGAAAACCTATCGAGCTGAAAAAATAAGAGCAATGATGAGAAATGAAATTCATGATGAGCTAAAGAAGAGAATGAAGAAAAAACTCCTAAAATACATTTGTCAATTGCTAATGCAATTAAATTAAACAATTTTTTTGCACGCTTCAATGATGACTTTTACAAACGCTCAACATATGAAAGGATAGCTACCTACGTTCCTGCGGAAGAGATTAACATATCAGACGTAAGAAACTTGTTTCAATCTGTTAATGGACTTAGCAATACACCTGCATGGATTTATAAACGATTTGCAGATGAATTAGCACTGCCTTTCTCACTACTTAATCAAGAAAGTTTTAACCAAGCAATATACCCGGATCAATGTTTACAGCTATTTTAAAAAATATAGATTCCAATATGGATAACATGAAGCTATTTCGACCCACATCTGTATTACCAATTCCTGCAGGTATACTTGGTAAGTTAGGTCTAAGCCAATTTTTGAAAATTACGTGTGACTACAATGATAATCTCCAATTTGTTATAAACGAAACAGATATTGCACAGACTGCTTACTATATAATATTAATTTTGTAGCAAAATCGTTGGATATGATTGATGTAATAAAAGTAAAAGGATTATTTCTTAATTACTCAGCATCTTTTAACATGATACTACAAAACAATACTTTGAATAATATAAAGATACAAATGCATGGCTTGCTAGTTGGATGGCTGATTTTATAAACAATTTTACCCAGTGGGTCAAAGCTTCTAATTCACAACAAAGTGATCCTGTAAAGATTTGTGTAGGAATTCCTCAAGGAGGTTCTATGAGTGGTCCAATTTTCACATACGTCACAGATAGCATCAACAACACTAACTTGAAAGTTTCAGTAGGAGTTGCAGATATTGCGAAATATTCTGATGATACTCGACTACTGCATGTAATAAGAAAAGGAAATCTAAATAATGATTATGACAATTATAAGCGAATTCTTAATAATAACTACTTCAACACTCAAAAACTTATATGTCAATGCGTCGTAAACTTTTGAAATGAATTTTATGAATATTCGCAAATGACATAGCTTACCACTAATGAATGAACAACCACTATATATTTATATCTTAAATATCTGGGGATAATACTTGATAAAAATCTTAGATGGCAAGAGCAAGTTGACAATATAATAAAAAATGTTATCTTTAAATTTACAAGAAATGTAAATGTACAAGAAACCATCAGAATGTTTTCTAGAATATCATGTCTGGACAAGTATGTGCTTTATAATATTAGAAACAGAACATATCAAAGTCAAATTATGAAAACAATACGTCGAATTGAAAATGATGGCTCACATCCATTAAATAGTGATTTAAAGTGTTCTATTTCTAGAAGTAGTGCCACTTGATCTACCTACAATTTGATACATTGCAGAACTAAATTATATCGAAATTCGTTCATCCCAATGGCATCTAGATTACTTAATCGTGCACTTTTGATTAACAACCTAAACTTTCTTTTAAGTCTTTTATGTCTTATTGTCAGCCATTTTCCCTTTCCGTTTTACAATTACAAATTTGTATTTGTACAGGAAATAAAATGTTATTTATTATTATTATTATTAACAAGTTTTTCTATTTTTTGTCTTCATTTTTATTGCAAAATAAAGAGCTTGAATATTTTTTTGATTAGTTTGTGCGAATGACCATTATCCTCAAGTATTTTAAAAACTTTGCTGGTGGCATCTTTAAGGTGTTTGTAATTTGAGGATGTAAGTTTAGCTCTATTAAACAAAGCTTTGATTGTATTTATTTTGTATGCTTTGGTTACAATTTGAATGGACAGGAATTTATAATCCAGAATAAGACTTTTTTATGTACCAACTAGTTTCGCATTTCTTAGCAAAAAATGTTGTACACATCTAGAAAATTTAGTTTGTTGTTTACTTGACATTCCATGGTGAATTGAATATCTTTAAAATGACTATTAAAATATTTTAGAAAATTGTTTGCTTCATTTTTTTCTTTAAATATTACAAACACATCATCAACATATCTAAAGTATGATGTAATCAATTGCCTTTTTTACTGTGATGTTTGTAGACAAAGACTTAACATCATAAATAACAAGAAATTTATCTTTTTATATTTGAATCAAATGAGTCAGATAATTTGGAGAGAAACCCAGGAATGTCTTTAAAGTTTTTCTTGTTTGGAATATAGGATTTGAAAATTTTGAAAATTCGTTGTTGATAATATATCGCTCATTGAAGGATTAATTACATCTTTATGAATTGTTGGGAGACCATATAATAGACAAGGTTGTAAACATGTGCTTCTGAATTGTTCATAAAATTCTTTGCTCAATTCTCTATTCTTTTTCATTTCTAGTAGTTTTTTATTAAATTTCTCTTCTTCTTTGATAAATGTTTTTGAAGTATTAGTATTACATTCACTTTATTTCCTTATCTAAAATTGCTTCCATCTTAGTTGTGTATATCAACTTATCCATTACTATAATTCCATTACCTTTATCAAATTGAATATATACATTGAGTTACCTGAAGAAAGTTCTTTCAAGGATCTAATTAGAGTTTTTGCTTTTCTTGGTATTTGAAGTTGCTTAAGAGAACTGTCTAGGAGTTTTTGGACATCTGTACGCCAGTTTTCACAATCATTTGATATTTTTTCATTGTGAATTAGATTATAGAAGAAATTTTCTCCGTCAATCCTGGCCTTTAGCTCATTAAATTTGCTAGGCCAGCTCATATTCATACCTAAAATAGGCGAAGCTTTAATCATCAAGCATATATATATATATATA